>JAJOZX010003465.1:65000-235000 GCA_023014485.1 Bathynomus jamesi | reverse complement strand
AGCAAATGCTGCTTTAGAAAAATTCAAGAATCATTTGTGGTATCTCTCAGAAGAGTTGATCGCATTGGCTTTCTTTGATGATAAAATCAGCTTTGACACCAAAAGAAAAATGAAGGAGGCTCTTACAAAATCTTCGGAGCCAGATCCTCCAAAGAAGACAAATAGACATCAAAACTATTGACAATAAGCAGCTTGAAGATTTTGTAACTGCTAACACAAAGTCCTTCTTCAGTATACTCGGATTGTCTTCAATGTTCTTGAGCAAACCAGTAGAAGATTGGCTTCTCGATGAGAGTTATTGGGTTGCAAAGAACGTAGTGAATCACATGAAAGCTGTTAATGATATTGCTGAAAGAGGAGTGAAATTGATTGAAGATTATAACAAATTAATTACCAATGATGAACAACAGAAGCAATATCTACTGCAAGTTGTATCAAATTATCGGAAGAAGCTTCCTGACAAAACTAAGAAAACTCTCGTATCTTTGACGCAACAGTAAAATTTACGAGTATATCCATTCTATGTATCTATTGTAAATATCTATTGTATTGTATCTGTTTTGTGAACAAATGGAAAGGAGGAAGGTGGTATGATAGGCCTCCTGGGGAACTTCCACTCAAAAAAGAAGTAACGTGACGCTTGCTGTACCTCCTGGGTGTCATGGAAATCAGCAAATTTTCAAATGGCGGGCGCGACCTCCAAATATTCGAATTTTGACCCGAAATTTCCCCAGGATCATTTTTCCACCAAATCAAACCAAATGAGAGGGTATCTCAAAAATTTGAAACAAAAACATTTTACTCCCCCACTTTTGCATCACCCATATATATATATATATATATATATATTATATATATATGCACTAAAATCACAAAATAACACGTGACCTTATTAATAAGCAAACAACCACAAGGAAAAGGAAACACAAAGTCCGAGCGCTTTCGTGATATAATGATATAATGTGATATAATGTGAATATATCACGAAAGCGCTCGGACTTTGTGTTTCCTTTTCCTTGTGGTTGTTTGCTTATATATATATATATATATTATATATACATATATATATATATACACACATTTTAACTGCAAACAACACACAGTATAATTAACGTAAAGAACGACGCTTGTATAGAAGAACGTTCCGCACAAGCGTCGTTCTTTACGTATATATATATATATATATATATATATATATATATGTGTGTGTGTGTGTGTGTTACAGTCACTAGGTAAAATTAGGCAATTTATAAATAGACTGGAATTTTAGGCAATCTGTTAAGTGCTCGATTTACTCACTGCCTAATTAAACATAACCTAGTCATGATTTTTAGGTAACATATTGGGAAATATTATTGGGCATTAGGGATGTTCAAAAATAGGAAATGTTTGAAAAGTGTAGTATACTGTGTTTTTTCTCATTATTTGGTCCAAGTGAAGTCTTTTGGTTATCATTTACATCAAAATCGAAATTAGCCGAGGGGTCGCTGAAAGAGCTTAAAGATAACATGTTTCAGTCATTTACGGTAAAATGCTAACTTTGTAACTAATGGAGATAACCCTATCAACCTTCCCCTCGTTTTGATTCTTTCGACGAGAAAAAGCGATTGGAAGCAATTTCGATGTCGATATGAGTTACAGTTTTCAAGGTATTTACCACTAAAATACGTTATTATTAATGTTTTCATGTACAGGGTGTCCATAAATTATTCACCCCATTATAAGCCCTAATAAATTCGTTATTATAGGAGCTATCTTAAAACGGTTTGCGGCAATTAATAACACAACTCAAGAATTTTTTTTCTTTATTTCGCAGAACATCCACTAGGGGCACAATGGCGACAGTGAAGGAGAAAGCAATGTGTGTGCTGTGGATGTGGGAAACCAAATCTCCAATTACTGTACAGAGACGTTTTCGGGAGGAATATCAGAAAACTCCACCAACAAAGCAATCACTCAAGCGATGGCTGAAACAATTTCAAAAAACTGGCAGTGTGCTACATCAGAAAGGAGCTGGAAGGCCTAGTGTGTCTGAAGATAAGATAGCAGGAATTCAGGAGGCGTTTATCCGAAGTCCTACAAAATTCATCCGCCGAGCAAGCCGAGAACTGCAAATACCGCGTTCAACAGTGCATAAAGTGGTTCACAAGAGGTTGAAACTTTATGCCTACAAATTGCAAACCTTCCAGAAACTTCTACCAATGACAAACCCAAACGGGTACAGTTTCCTGTTGACATTCTTGACCGTATTGATGAAGATGAGCATTTTTTGAACAATGTCGTTTTCAGTGATGAAGCGACATTCCATCTGTCTGGTAAAGTCAACAGACACAATTGTCGTATATGGGGATCAGAAAATCCGCATGAATTTATTGAACACGAACGCAACAGTCCCAAGAAAAAGTTTGGTGTGCTCTCTCCCATAACCGTGTGATTGGACCATTTTTCTTCCATGAGAACACTGTGAAGGCTACAAATTACCTAGATATGCTTGAATGGTATGCTGCACCTCAGCTTGAGGATATGCAGCCCCGTGTGTTCTTTCAGCAAGATGGGGCACCGCCACACTGGGGATTAGAAGTGCGGAGGTTCCTCAATGAAAAGTTCCCTTCTCGTTGGATCGGGCGAGATGGCCCTATTCCATTAGGGTGTGTCAATTTGGGAGGTGAAAATTAATTTTTGCCAATTCCTTCACTGAGGGGTTTTAAAAATATGTTTTTAGATGTGAAGAATTCAAATCTGCTATTATTTTTGTGATTGCTCAACACTTAGCTTGGTAAATCTACGTTTGATTAAAAAGCACATAAATTGCTCTCGGAAAACAACATTTATTAATTTTAGCTTCTCAAAATATCAGGTAATGCTATAAAAATTTTAGTTTCCCTGCATAAAACATATCATAGTAATCATAAAACATATCCTTGTAATCATAAAACAACATTAGAAAGTGATGATATCAGTAAAAAAAAATATTTAAACAACAAGTTTCATCAAGTCTTGCTTTGATTCGTTCTTGGACATCAGCCGCCGACTTGCTTCTTGGCCTCTGATATAGCCCTCACGTTTCTCATGCGTATACACCCTGCCTGCTGCCTCTGTGACTTGTTTCACACACCTCTCTATTGACTGAGCATGACAGGGCCAGTGTGGAACTTGCATAGGCTTGTCAAAGAACTTCTTTACTTCCGCTGTAGTCAGTTTACATGTCAAAGGAGGTTCAAATACCCCGTCAGACCAGTCTGTCAGCTCCAACACGGAAGAAGCACTGGGGTTGATGGAAAGTGTCTTCCTGGGACGTACAGAAAGATCTCCAAGTGTGTCATCATCTCCACCCCTCATGTCAACAATCTCTTGGACACCAGCTCTCCTCTCCTCACTGTCATCTGAGCACAAGAGTGTCTGGATTATCATTTCGCTGAATGCATACCATGCTGAGCGCTTGATGGTTGGCAAAACAGCATCCACTACAGCCTTCTTTTGCAGCCTAACTAGCCGCAGCTGAAACAAGATGTGGCGTGGGCCTTCCACCCAAGAGTGTTTTACTTTGATGTTGAACCAACAGGGGTAGTACACACCAACAATGTATTCCACTATCAGTCTTAAGTTGTTGAGGGTTTTGCCTTTAAGGCCATGTTTTGAAACCCATATGCGACAAAGCCTGTTTGCTGCTGTCAACCCCCTTGAATGGCTCACTGGACCATTTTCAAGAAGGGCCAGATCTGTGGGAAGTTCTCCTGTCCTTATGGCCTGTGTGATCCTATACCCGTACGCTTGATCAGTAGAGAGATCATTTACGACATTGTCACTCAGTGAAGTAAGAGGCTCTCCAATTGAGAGTTTGGTGAATGAAGGATCAATTTCAAGTTCGGTTGCAGTGTCTAGCATCTTGCCAATGTTACCTGTCCACTTGTTGTTAGACAAGGTCTTCCCATCCAGTGCTGTGATCAAGTGTCGCAGGGGTAACTCGTTAGTGTGGAGGGCACAAACCAACCAGATCAGCTTACGGCAAAGCTTGACCTCTACCCAATGCATGGAACCACCCTCCCAGCCAGTGTTAACATTTGTAGAATCACCTCAATGGCCTGCAGGCTTTTATGAATGCCCTTCTTCTTCATGAAATCTACAAGATTATCAGCAATAACTTCAGCATGTTTTTTCTCGTTGAGCCTTTCTCAGGAGTGAAGTGGTAGAGATATCTTCCACCTGGCTCACTGCACACAGAATAATGCTCTTCTTTGATGATGCTGGGGAACTGACGATCTGAATTGTCTGCTTTCAGCATAACTTTAGTTGTATCTTGACGGCCGTCAAAGAAGATGCAGTCAATTTCACCCTTCTTACAAAGATCATCAAATTCCTGATCCAGGGATCTCATAACTTTTTCTTGGGCCCTCTTGACTTTATTGTGATCAACTACAAGTCTCTTGTCTTCTTCAGTGATCAAGCCAGCATCCATAAAGGCAGCACTGGTGATGGCAGCTGTGGCACGCAGGCCAACACCATATCTGATGCTATGCATAGCAACATTAGGTATTTCTAATGTGTTGTACTCTGGCTTTTTATTGGAAGTTGAAGACGTGCTTGGTATTTCTAATGTCACTTCACAACTTCCATCCTTTCCGTCTTGAGCATCAGCTATTTGTTCTTCATTTTCATCATCAGAGAAAATTATTTCATTTGATGGCATTGAAACATCCTGTTTACTTGTCTGATTATATTCAGCAAGCCTTCTTCTTTCGTCTTCTTGCCGCTTCTGCTTTTTGACTTGTCTGTTGTGCTCAGGTTGATCTGGCAAGCGAATCTGATGTGGTCCAATAGAACCAGACTTGTCTCTCTGACCTTTAATGAAAGCAAGTTCCTTCACAGGGATCTTCATCTCCCTAGGGCATGTACAGTTAATGTGAGTTTCGTTTTTGCAACCAGCATCTGCAAGGCAGCCAAATTCAGAGCAGAGAACAATTTTACACTTGCAACTGAGGATGTCAAAAAGCTTGTCAAGTTTTGCAATGAAAGCCTCTTTGACATGTAGCTTTCCTCTCCCAAGAGATATGTTTTTGGCCTGCTCCCAGCTCTCTTGGATCTTGTTTAAGATTGTGACTCGTGAATTTACAACGGGGGCTACAAAAGAACTGTTTGCTCGTTCCCACTTTTCAAGCACTTTAGGGTAAATGTCCTTCGCAAGACTGGCTACTGGGTAGTTTCTCACATCCTCACCACTTTGTTCTCTTAGCAGTAGCCCATATTTCAGAACGTCTCGCAGAGTTGGGAGTTCAGAGGGCAACAACTCTCTACCAGTTCCAATTAGGTTGCTCATATGTGTGAATGTCCCCAGTCTTGTCCTCCTTTTAGAAGCCATTGTAGGTCAATTCCCACTGGTTAGGATGGTAGCACTGACGGACAAGTAATCTTCAGCACACTGATGAATATGTTTCAACCTGTGAAATAAGCAAAAACAGCAGTGCATTATATATACAGCATATATAATTATTAATATAATAATTATTATATAATTCCACAAAAAAGTAAAAAAAGTCACTATTTTTATGTAGCTTCTTACCAAGCAAAACTAAATTATATTAAATTAACAAAAATATCTTTAGAATTCCTAAGTCATGCTGCAACTTTTTAGCACCCCTCATATTTGGAATTTGAAAGTTGAAAAATTCGACACACCTTACTATTCAATGGCCTCCTCGTTCCCCAGATATCACGCCTCTAGATTTCTTTTTATGGGGCTACACAAAGGACAGAGTGTATGCAAAGAAGGTTAATAACATCACAGAATTAAGACACCGGATTGAAGAGACATTAGCTTCCATCACGCAAGACATGCTTCTTAATGTCTGGAACGAAATCATCCATCGCCTTGATATTCTGCGTGCTACCAATGGGGCCCACGTGGAGGTTTACTGAATTAAAAAAAAAATTTCTTGAGTTGTGTTATTAAGTGCCGCAAACCGTTTTAAGATAGCTCCTATAATAACGAATTATATTTGTCGTAATTTTTTTATCCTCATATCGGACCAGTAAAAATAACGGAGAAGGAGGATAATAAAATGTTCACTCCGTACCCACCTATGTCCGTCCTGAAGAACAGGCTCCGACATTTGCATTTTATTATCCTCTTGGCCCCCCCCTTTTATTGACAAACAAATTTACAACTTATTCTCTATAATTCTATCCTAGTGTTTTCTTTGAGAAGTCGGGATACTTGTTTCGGTGCTACTCGACAGCCTGTAGTAATCGTTGCTCTTCCTTATGGTTGTCAGTTATTATTGTGGCATACTCTGTATTCAGCTTGACACCCTTTTCAGCGGCATCGTTCACCACCTTCAAAGTTCTCACGAAATTCTCTACGACCTGATAATCCGCATCTTGTGGCCAGTCAGCTACGGGTTTCTGTGGCCATTCATCGCTCATATCCAAATAACTGAACAAGAAATGAGAATCAGGGCCAACATAGTCCAGTATCTCGCTTTCTGCCGTGATTGTGAAAGTTGTTGTGAAAGTTGGTCTCCCGATCCTAAAACTGTCTGGTTTCTCAGTTTCAGTCACAGTTCGTCTGTGGCTGCAGGATGGTGAGTGAACAGAGAGAAGACTATGACTTCCTCCGTCAGATACCTCTTGTGACGGAAGAATTTCTCGAGAGCGGAGTTGGCCACCTCCACGTCTAACTGTCTGAAGCTCATCATGGCCTTGGTAAACCACAAATCACTGATTGGTGCATCCGCTTCTCTACTTGCTTTCATCCAGTATGGCGTGTTAAAAAACTGAATGAAAGTATTCAGTGTTCTCAGCTTCGTCAGGAGCCTCTCATCATAGTGTACCTGCTCCGCACACATGAGCCTCTTCTGGGCGTAGAGAACTTTGCTCATCTAACGGGCGTAATACGTTGGACCAGGTTTCCTCGAGGAGGCAATTCCCCTCGGAAGATCAGTGCGTTCGCTACAACTTCTCTCCCGTTGTAACCACTTCAATCAGGTCTCTCTTTGCCTCTTCTGCTCATTTCAGAAGCCACTGGTCTGAGGAGAGTTGAAGTGTTTGATGGAGCAGATTAGAGTCTATGGAGTGCCATGCAGACTATGTAATATGGTGTTTTTAGGAGCGCTGGTCTTTCCGAACAAAGTCTCCCACAAACTGCCAAGAACAAGTTCAAAAACATGGTGCCTGTATCCCAGATAGCACACTTTATTCTCAGTGAGTTCCTCGATGTATTTAGCGGTTCCACTCTTCCAGCCACTGTTACTCGCTGTTGTATCAAAAACGAGAGCTTTCACTTTCTCTTTGACCTCCACATTTCCAGCATCTCTACAGTTGCTTCGGCTTGAGCTTTCCCAGTAGAATGTGGTAGCCCTCTGAACACCGAGAAACTTACCTTTGGAAAAACTGGGAGTCGGACCTGAGACAAGTGTAGCAAGTGCTTCGTGGGTATCATCGTACCTGTTCTTAGTCAGCTTACCATCCCAATGTAGTGTAACAAACTCAGGAGGATTCTGTCGAACCGAATCCAGAATTTGTGGCGATATATTATATCTGTTTGCCATTTTGATCCTATCAAATATCGATGTTAGCTCGGGGTCCTGCATGATACGTTTTGCTGCTTTCACTACCATGAACTGCTTCCTTGTTGATGGTCCTGGTGAGAAATCGGTGCTCTCAGGTTCTCCGTGGCCCTTTGTCTTACTGTCATCTGACAGGGATCTGATTTCCTCATCTTCTGGGGCTGCTGATGCGCTACTCTGGGCTGATGCAGTTCCCATTGTTGTGTTGTATTTCTGGAGCGCCCTCAATTTCTGAAGCTTTTTCTTATCGACGAAGATTTTATCGTTGTCACTAAGTGTAGCTTCTCGTCCATCGCGCTGGTCCATATAAAAGCTTATGTCTTCCCTTTTATCATCAGTCGTGAGAAGCCTATTCATTAGGACTTCCTCGATAGGATCATACCAATATCACAGAGCTTATTAAGTTTATCTGCAAAGATAGCCCGTTTATTGTCTGGGTCACACTCTCTTTTCTTATTCTTGTCCAACAGCCTTCACTCACGCCACAAAGTTTGCAGCTTCGCTACGCAGTTATGCGGCCGAATGGTCTTTATACGTGCCATGTTCCAGAAGGTCAATACATTGTCGAAAGTTATATTAAATGCTTCGTTCCTGTTCAATGATGGGCTTTGATTTGCATGGAAGAAAGACTGAAGCACTTGTCGTGTTGTAGGCAACCTTGCGCCACATAAAGAGGAGGACGACTGACGTACAAAGAAATTACGCAGGTCAACAAAAAAAAATTTTTTTTTCGTTGCCAAGGAAATTCGTACGAATTTAGGGTATTTTGGGGTTGCTGAATTCCAAAATGAAAGTAGTTTTTCCGATTTGGCTCTAGTTCTTGAGATAAAGAATACCCTCAATTAATAGGAAACGTAACCATAACGCGTGCATATGGGAAACTACCGGAACATTCTAGATGGTGAGACCGAATAAAATGCCATTATGTATTTCATGTGTTTACTTTTGTATGATTTGAGACAATTTCAATGCGATTTGTAAGTAGGCTCCGCCTGAACATTAAATTTTTTGCATTTTTACGTGTTTCAATGGGGTACCAATTATTTCATAAATTAGAGCCAATCTAGCAAAACCGATGTCATATTCGGAATCTCAGCACCACAAAGTTACCCCAAAATCACTCTAATATGATTGGCAATAAAATGATAGCCTTAGAACGGGTACAGATCTACAGATCTGCAGAAGCTAAGGCCAACAAAGACCCTAAGATCCACTCTAAGGTTAGCCCGAGAGAAAGGAAAGAATAGGGGGTTAAAAGAGAAGAGAAGAGAAGAAGGGGTTAAGTAAGGAGGAACACCTATCACTCGTGGGTTAACATTCATTCAGAAAAAGAGAAAAAAGACACCATCATCATCATCCGCCGGCCACTGCCGACAAGTCAGAAAAATAGTCGGAGAGAATAGGAGAGGAGTGAAAGATGAAAAGAAGTAAAATAAGAACGCTTACAAACCATGCAAACAGTCTTAATTCGCTGTCATACCATACAAACTACAAACATGCAAGGAAAGAGTTACAGACATGCAAAGTAAGGAGATAAGAAAAAAAAAAAAAAGTAGGTAAAGTTAAACAAAAAGTGGGTTAGTTTACGCTACGAGCTACATCTACGTTCGTGTTAGTCTAATTTTTTTTTTTTTTTAATAATTTTATTGCTGGCATCACACGCTGGCATGTCACAAGCTGGCATTAATCGTCAACAAACTCATCCTCGAGCACCACCACCAGAGCTCCTGTTGCTAACTTTGTTTTTTTTTATATTAAACAACGTTAATACTTTTAAAATGTCTGTCAAGACGGTTCTTAAACATATTAACGCTGGTAGAATGAACGACTGACGCGGGAAGATTATTCCATTTATCAATTACTTTAAACGTAAAGAAGTTTTTAGCGATATTAGTAATGAAACGTCTGCCACGCAACTTAAATCCGTTATTGCGAGTATTACTATTATCGAAAGTGAACAATTTGTCAAAATTTACGTTATCGATGTTACTAACGATTTTGAAAAATTCAATAAGCTCCCCCTTAATCTCCTAGTTTCGAGTGAATACAGGTCTAACTCTTTAATCCTATCTTCATAAGGCTTGTTGCGCAATAACGGAATAAGTTTCGTGGCACGACGCTGAACCCTTTCTAACCTATCAATATCCTCACGCAAGTACGGGTACCAAAACTGAACGGCATATTCTAAATGAGGCCTGACTAGGGACTTGTAAAGGTGACACTTTTGCATTTTTACGAGGAAGTTCTTGAGCCGTCTGAAGTCTTTCACCTCAATGGGTTGTCACTTGTTGAGGATCCATCTTAGCTTGAGGAAGTTGCGCAGGACCTAGATCGTTTATTAGGATACCTGGAAAAAACGGTATTATATTACATGCTGGCCAGTTGACATACACTATGGTATCTACACACAAAAGAAATTGACCAATATCATATCATATCATTTTCATGGCAACATACACCAAGTGAAATTAAATTTTTAAACAGAAATCACGAAGGACGTATTTTCCTGAATCACTACAAAATTGCGTAACTCTATGACAATTGACATACTTTGATGTCAAATATCTTGAAAACCGTAACTCGTTCCGCCATCAAAATTGTTTCCAATCACATATTTTCGTCGAGAGGATCAAAACGAGGGGCAAGTTGATAGGGTTAGCTCCATTAGTTACAAAGTTAGCATTTTACATAAATAACTGAAGCATGCTATCTTTAAGCTCTTTCAACGACTCCTAGGCTAATTTCGATTTTGATGAAAATGGTATCAAAAGACTTCACTTGGACCAAATAATGGGTAAAATCACAATATGCTACATTTTTCAAACATTTCTTGGACACCCCTAGTGGGCATACATATGAGGCATTTAGGTTAGATTAGGTTAGGTTTTGTGTGTATCATCAATTTGACATATTGCTTGATTTTCAATCAATTTGTAAATTGCCTGATTTTAGACATTGACTGTAACATATATATATATATATATATATATATATATATATATATATATATATATATATATACATATATTGGGTGGGCAAAAAAAAGGGAGACCTCGAACTTTGGCTGTAAAATCCAAAGTTATGGTCAGATTTCAATATTTTTTTCACACCTCACAAAAAAGTAAATTTCCTATACGGTGAGCGGATTTCAAAGAAAACTAATGAAAATTACGGATTTACTGAAAATTTCTTTATGCCACTAGAAATTCTCCATTTATACTACTACTGCATTGTCTGGTCGGCAAAAAAAAAGAGAGACCTTTCAAATCCTTCATATCTCGGCAAATACGGTACATAGAACCATGAAATTTTAGTATGTTAGTACTAGGTAATTTTGTTGTTTGTATGCCATCTTTTAGCATTTTAGCTGAGAAATTGGATTTACGGCGAATATTCCAGAAAAATCTTGCTAATCATAGGTTCGAGTTGATAATTAAAGCGATTTCAATTAACGTATGCCAACTGCAGGATGTTTGGACAAGTTTCTGAAGAAAATCGATAAAACAGGAGATATCAAAAGAATACCAGGTAGCGGTATTAAATTTGACAACCAAACAGTCCTGATTTAAATCCTGTCGATTACGGCCTTTGGGAAAATTTGTCACAGAGAATTTATGGGGTCAAAGTAAGAAATGTCGCTCATTCACGACAGCTTCTTCTGGAAAAATGGGATGAGCTACCACAAGAACAAATCAATAAGGCCATAGATGAGTTCCGTTCTAGACTGAAAAAGGTTGTAGAAGTTTGTGTTAAACATATCGAGCAGTTTTTGAAACATCAAGGTAGCACCATATGTGAGTACTTTGTAACTTTTTATCTGCACATACGAGTACACTGCAGTAGTAGTGTAAATGAAGAATTTCCAGTGGCAAAAAAAATGTTCAGTAAACCCGTAATTTTCATTAATTTTCTTTGAAATCCGCTCACCGTATAGGAAATTTACTTAGTTATGGGGTGTAAAAAAAATAGTGAAATCTGACCATAACTTTGGATTTTACAGCCAAAGTTCGGTCTCCCTTTTTTTTTCCCACCCGATATATATATATATATATATATATATATATATATAAACGAGGGCCACTTAATATATTTTGTCTCACCTTTTTTTTCTTTCCAAGTTTCCTTGTAAGTTCCAGAATTTTTGTACACAAGTAGTTACATACCTTTTTTACAAGTTTTTATTTTTCACATAGTCTACAGCCTTTTCTACGGCTTTCCTCCACCTCGAAACAAGGGCCTTTATTCCTTGCTGGTAAAAGTCCGCTGGGTTCCGCTGGAGCAACCTCAACCTTCTCAACAACCTCATTGTCACTCTGAAACTTTCTTCCATAAATAGCATCCTTCATTGGCCCAAACAAATGGAAGTCTGAAGGTGCCAGATCCGGGCTGTATGGAGGGTGGTGTAACACAGTCAAGCGCATTTTTGTGATGGTCTCTCTTGTTTGCAAACTGTTGTGTGGTCTTGCGTTATCATGCAAAAGAAGGACGTGTTCCAGTTTTCTCTCCGGTTGAACTCGCTTTATACGTCTCTGGAGTCTCTGTAGGGTAAAAATATAAGCCTCTAAGTTGATTGTTTGTCCTTTCTTCATAATGTCCACCAGAATCACCCATTTCATGTCCAAGAATATGGTGGCCATAACCTTCCTGCAGAGGGAGCCATTTTGAACTTTTTCTTGCGTGGGGAGTCTGCGTGATGCCACTCCATGGATTGGCGTTTTGTTTCAGGTTCAAAGTGGTGTACCCAAGTCTAATCCCCAGTAAAAGTTCGTGAAAGGAAGTCATCCCCTTCTGTCTCGTATCGAACCAACGACTCAGAAGCAATTTCTTTCCTTGGGCTTTGTGATTGTCAGTCAGTTCGTGAGTAACAAACCGTGAACACACTTTTGAGTATCCCAGTTGTTGAATTATCGTATTCACATTTCCTTCACTAATTTCTAGTTCCAGTGATAGCTCCTTGTATGTGACGCGCCGATTTGATCGAATGATGCTGTTAGCACGTTGCACAGTGTGAGATGTCACAATCGATGCCGGGCGACCGCTGCGTGGCTCATCAACGAGGCTGGCTCTCCCTCTCTCCAATGATCTCACACGTTTAGACCACCGTCTAACTATGCTTCGATCAATAACAGCATCTCTGTAAACGTTTTGTAGACGATTGTGAGTATTTCCAACTGTTTCCTTCTCTGCGTTTAAGAACTCGATAAAAGCTCTGTTTACGACGCACATCACTGTCAGACGCCATTTACGAAACTGCGTTAACCAGCGGTTGTTGTTGTTGTTGTTTAGCCGATCAGCCCACCCTGATCGAGCAAGCCGGCGGCACGCAGGTAACCGATCACCCTCTCCGGAGTGGACCAGAGGATCAGCGCACTAGTGATGTTGTGTTGTGTTCGCTGTTGTGCTAGAGCGGTACAGTCTGTCATAATGTGTTCAATTGTTTGTGGTGTGTCCTGGCACAGGTGGCAGGTGTCGTCTGTGGAGTTGTCTAGTCTGTGTTTATATGTCCGTAAGTTGGAGTGATGTCCACATCGGAATCGTGCTAAGTTAACTCGATCCGATCTGCTCAGGCTGATCTCTGACCTGTTAATGGGTGGCAGCTTCGCACCTACAGTAGGACCACATTCGGACCGAGTCATGTCATTGCTTTGTGGGTTAGGTGTGTGTGTATGTGTTTTCTGTACTGTGTGATGTCTGTGGGGCGTGGTATGGAATGGAGTATTTGGTTATAATGTCTCTCTGGTGTTACCTTAATGGTGCGAGGTGTCGGTGCATGATTGTACATGTAGTGGCAAGGGTGTTTTGGGTTAGGTGTCGCTGCTGCCATGAATTGTGTTCCCCTCATGTCTAAATATACCCTAATTTTCAGTATTTTTGTTTCTGTGTGCAGGTGTTCTATTGGTGTTGTTTGACTGCATCCTTAATGATACGAAGTGCGTTTTTTTGTATTGTCTCTAACATGTTTATGTGTGTGTTTGAGATAATGGGTGCCCAGCATGGGCTAGCATAGTCCATAACTGAGCGAATATATTGTTTGTATATGAGTGATGTTGTTTCCTGCTGGTGTCCAAAGTTTGTGCCTGTTAGTACCCTAAGCGTGTTAAGTCTTGACGTACATTTCTTTTTAATGTCCTGAATGTGGTTTGCAAAAGATTATGATATGTTGTATGTGACCCCAAGTATTTTGGTCCTATGAGTGTGTGGAATGTTGATGTTGTTTAGTGTAAGCTGTGGAGTTATCTGGTGTTCTTTTGTTTTGCTTGTAAGCAAGGTGATGGTTGATTTTGTGGGCGCTACTTTGAGTCTATTGTGTGTGAGCCAGTCTTGTATACTGTTTATGTATGTTTGTAGGTTATTTGTAGCGGTGTCGATGTTGTTGTGGGTGGATGTTAGAGTGATGTCATCTGCATATGATGATAAGGTAAGCTTGTTATCTATGGGTGTTGGAATATCATGCATGTATAAGTTGAACAGTGTTGGTGAGAGAACAGAGCCTTGAGGGACCCCGCTCGGAAAAAGCTTGTTTTTGGATGACTTGCCATTAAATGTGACATATGAGTATCTCCCTGAAAGATCGTTGCTCAACCATCTTTTAGTGTTATTGTGCATGTTTGTATTCAGTATTTTGTTTATGAGAGGGAAGCGTGAGATAGCATCAAATGCTTTACTAATGTCTATTGTTGCTAATAGTGTACGTTGAGCTGGTCGTTTGGAGTTGATGCCATCCATGATGTACTGCGTGAGGTTAGTGAGTAATGTCATAGTTGAGTGGTGAGGTCTGAATCCATGTTGAGTAGGCGATAGTGGTATGTGTGGGTTGGTGATTTGTAAGATTAGACTTTCTGTTACTTTGGAAGGTGTGCATAGTAAGGAAATGGGTCTTTAGGAAGCTGGTTCTGTTGGATTTTTGTTTGGTTTGAGTAGTGTAATAATTTTACCTTGTTTCCATATGTCAGGAAAAATACAGTGTTGGTATGAATATGTGCTGATATTTGTGAGAGCTAGTATTCCCTGTGGGCCTAAGTGTTTAAGGTGTATGTTAGATATGTTGTCTAGTCCAGTAGCCTTCGAATTCTTAAAGTTTTTGATGATCTTGGTGGTCTAGTCTGTATTGACGGGTGTAATGGTCGTGTCGGGTCTGTAGGTTTTCTTGTGTCTGGCTGTTTGTCTGTCTGCGTGCTTCTGGTTGTTGTCTCTGTTTAAGTGACTTATCTTTGCGTAGTGATTAACTAGAATGTTAGCTTGTGTATATGTTGGAATATTATTTTCGATGCGACAGATAGCCGCGTGTGCGGTGTGAATGCCGCTGTTAGAATGGGTAATGCTGTTTATAGTCTTTTATAGCCTGGATGTATCTGTGGAGTGGATTAGTGTTGTTATGAATTCCCTAAATGTTTCTGTTTTTTTTTTTGGAGTTTGTTGTTTATTTCTGTGTTGAACTGTTGTATCTGCTGTTTTATGGTTTCTGTGTGTAGTGTTTGTGTGTTATGTTTGAGATTGTTACGTTGCCTTATGAGGTGGGCTATTTCTCTCGTGTAATTTGGGTTGTATTTCCTAATGTTGCCCGCGATTATGTATTTGTTTGCATTATTGATGATCTGATTAAATGTCTTGAGTGTTGTATTGATGTTTATGGTGGGTGTGCTGTTTAATGTGGTGAATTGTTCCCCAGTCTATATTTTGAACTGTTCCCAATCAGCTTTCTTGTAATTTCTGTAAGTTTGTCTAAGTCTGTTGGGGCAGAGTGTAGAACGTGTTGTAATGATGATGGGCAGGTGGGCTGGTGACAGTTGTTTTTCTGTTCTCCAGTGTGTATGTATTGCTAGTGAGGGGGAACAGAACGTTATGTCTGGGGAGGAGTTTGAGTATCCTGCTTGATGTGGTATGTGTGTATGTTCTTCTGTATTGTTAAGAATGAAGAGGCTGTTTAGTTGTGTGGCTATGTTGGCGCCTCTGGTGTTGTTTTGGTTGTGCAGGTACCAACTAGTGTCTTTAGCGTTGAAGTCTCCTCCTAAGATGACATTAGTGAGAGAGGCCAGATTGTATAACTGTGGATTGTAATTGGCTGGGACCTGAAGAGAACTATCTGGTGGGATGTAAATGTTGCTTAGTGTGGTGTTGTGTCTTGCGCGCGTTTTAATGTTAACTGCCTGTATTTCTATCATGTTATGTGCTTGGATTGTGTTTGTAATGTTTTGGGTGGCATCAGTGTAGCTAATGTTTTTACGTATGTAAGTGATGAGTCCACCCCCGTGACCCCCAGTACGATCTTGACGGATCGCCGTGAAGTCAGGGATGGTTGGTGTTTTGTGTGTGCGTTTTAGTTTTGTTTCTTGTATAAGTGATATGTGAATGTTTTGTTTGTGTACGAATTCCCTAAACTGCAGTACGTTGTACTGTAATATGTTAATATTATACTTCTGTATGTGTCTTATGGTGCTATTGTGTCTATGTCTTTGTGTATGGTGACATGTGTAAGTTGTAGTGGGGCCTAGATTAGTCTTAATGTCGCCGGAGAGTAAAAGTAGTTCGGGGAGCACGCAATTGCTCCCCGTAAATAAAAAAATAGCTCGCTGAGAATAGGTCCGGCCACGGGAGCCGATCGGCACTCTGACCGTGCCATTCAACAGGCACCAGCGCGTTGATGTTTCGGTTTGACGTCGCCTCTTCTTCGCGTTGACGTGTCCCGCGCTGGAGGATACAGCTGTCAGAAGCTTCCTCGTCAGCTGCTAACACTTTTTTCATGTTGTTCTAACTGTTCGGAGGTTTTTCATAAACAAATCTTAGTTTTCTGCTCAAAACGGCTCTTTCTAATTTCAAAAGTGATTATTCAAGGAAGGAAGATGTTGACTTCTATTTTGCGGCAACAGTTGATTTTATGTATGTTACTTTATTGATTAATGAAAATGATTAGGCTCTTCAAGTTATAAAAGATTTCTTTCGTAATAATTGATAAATACGAAACACAAAACGTATATGCAAACAGGATGATGATGCTTAGACTACTTAAGTTCATGAAGTTTTCTCTTTCTCATATATTGTATCGATGTAACACTGTAAATATATTTCAAGTTTCTGCATAAATAAACTTGTGTTTCACAGAAAACAAAGACTTCCCTCAATTTTCTATCACATCCTTAACCATCTTTTAACCATCGGTTTTATACAAGGGCGTTTAAAAGCGGTTTATAAAAGGAGGGGAGGTTCAAACTGGAAAAATCCGGTTATGTGAAGCGCAGAAAGTTTAAACTTACGGCCCAAAAGACATTTCAGTGTATATATATACCTGGGATGGAGTAAACTCCCACTAGGCGCGTCCCTCAGGTGGCAGATGAGGGAACCCCTCATCTCAATAGAGTTGAGGGCTGCTCCGAATAACCAATAAGGAGTCGTGAACCAAACGGGTAGCAGAGGAGTGGCTAGCCGGCTACCCTATTAGCCAAGAAACCTAAATGAAGATGTCGACTAATAGCAATACGAATATGGCTACCGCGTCCGGGGGAACCGACGAAAACAATGCGAATATGGCTACTGCGTCCGGGGGAACCGACGTGCAGCAGGGTGTTAAGCCACAGCCCTGCGGCGGAAAATTGGCGATCTGGTCTGCGAAAGGAATAACTACAATCGGCACGATTAACGTAACTACACTTTATAGACCGGGAAGACTCAGAGGTATTATTGAGGAAATCAATAGATACAGATGGGATGTGTTGGGAGTGGCGGAAACCCATTGGGTGGGAGAGGGAGAATTGATGATGGATGGAGTTAAGGTGCTGTACTCAGGGAGACCTGATAACACACACAGAGAGGGGGTGGCAGTTGTACTGGGAGAGAGAGCCCAGAGAACTTATGTGGAGCACAAGGCAGTAAATTCAAGGATAATATCGGTAACGCTAAGGGGCCAGCATAAGAATTGTAAGATCATACAGGTGTATGCACCTGACTTCTCACATGGAGATGATGAGGTGGAAGAGTTCTATTCGCAGCTGGAGGAGGAGATTGAGCGAAGGAGGGATAGAGATGTGCTCATGGTGATTGGCGACTTCAATAGTAAAGTTGGTAGTGATAACGAAGGATACGAAGACGTGATGGGACAGTTTGGTCTGGGCGAGAGAAATGCCATCTAGGACGTTTTGGCGCCGGCGTTTGGGCGCCACCGTTTGGGCGCGGAGCCGGTTTGGCGCCGCCGTTAATTAGTATTAAGTATTAAGTAGTAATACTTGGTTATTAACCTGAAGTGCTGTCTGTCTTTTCAGATAAGTTGTGTTGTTGCCCTTAATAGCATAAATGTCTGAAAATATATGAAGTAAGAAAGGGAAACAGAAGTTTTCACATAATGGATATTTGTGTGTTTGATAAATGTAGCAACTGCGACCCTTCGTTACTTTTTTGGCTGCGAGCAAAAGAGTCAGTGTATTATAAGGTGTATATATAATATGGGTACTTTTCCGTTATCTGCCCCATTGACGATTGGTTAGGTTCAGTCATGATATTTTCGTTAAAACTAACAAAAATATCACAACTTAACCTAACCAATCGTCACTGCCCGGTTAGGTCAACTGTACGCCCTTGACGATTGGTTAGGTTAAGTCGTGATATTTTCGTTAGTTTTAACAAAAATATCACGACTTAACCTAACCAATCGTCAATCGGCGCCCAAACGGTGGCGCCCAAACGGCGGCGCCAAAACGTCGGCGCCAGAACGTCGGCGCCAAAACGTCCCATTCCGAGAGAAATGAACGGGGTGAGAGGATGCTGGAATTTTGTCAACAAAATCGTCTATGCATAACGAACACACGCTTCTACCACAGAGTGCAGCACATGTATACCTGGATACACCCAGATGAGATACATAAGAATTGTATTGACTATATATTGGTGAATAAGAGATGGAGAACATCGGTAATGGGAACCAAGGTCATGAGAGGAGCTGACTTTGTAACAACACACGAATTACTACTGTCAAACATTCGAATTAAATTTAAGGCAGAAGGAAGAAGGCAACGAGAAGTAAATAGATATAATCTGGAAAAATTGAGGGTCGCTGAGGTGAGAACAACCCTCCAAGCACGGATAGGTGGACGATTTGAACCCTTACTCGGGCTGAATGAAAATACCGAACAAATGTGGTGTAGAGGAAGGGATATACTCAAAGAAGAAGCAGAGATGGTTTTGGGGAAGAAAAGGAGAGTCAGACATGAGTGGGTTACAGAAGAGCTATTGGATCTGTGTCAAGAGAAAAGAGAAGCAAAAAAGGCCAAAAACATTATGCCATCCCAAGAGAATAAGGCGAGATATAGGCAAAAATGTAGAGAGGTGGAAAGGAAGCGCAGAGAGACTAAAGAAAAATGGGTTGAAAACCAGTGTGTGACTTGTGAAGAAAGTTTCCGAAGAGGACAATCGAAAGAATTGTTTAGAACCGTGAAAACCTTGACAAGAGAATGGAGGCACAATACATCTGTGGTAAGAAATGAAAACGGTGATAAGGTGTCTGCCGAGGAGGAAGTGCGGACTATATGGAGAAGACACTTTGAGAAGGTACTAAAAGGATGCGAGAATCCTGTGAATGTGATGGACTACCCTGAACTCGGAAGAGCGGAACGAAATACGCAGGAAACTCCAGTAATCATGGAGGAGGAAGTAGAAAAGGCAATAAAAACATTGGCGAACGGCAAAGCCACAGGAGCTGATGGAATCCCGAAGGAGTTGTTGTTGTTGTTGTTTAGCCGATCAGCCCACCCTGATCGAGCAAGCCGGCGGCACGCAGATAACGAAGGAGTTGATGGAGGTGGGCGGTGAGGCTGTGCTGAGGTGGATGCGTGGTCTTTGTCAGGTGGTGTTGGAGGGAGGAAGGGTGCCGAGTGACTGGAGTGAGGCCATTATATTACCCATATACAAGAAGGGAGATGCGAAGAGATGCGAGAATTATCGACCCATTAGCTTACTATCGCACTCTTATAAAGTTCTCGCCAAGATAATTCAAGATAGGATAAAGAGAAGAGAAGATGAAGTGATCTCGGAAGAACAGGCAGGTTTTAGAGCAGGTAGAGGCACAGTTGACCATATATCCACTTTCTCGCAGATTATCGAGAAGATGTGGGAAAAAGGAAGAGATGTGTTCTGTATGTTTATTGATTTTAAGCAGGCTTTCGATTTGGTATGGAGAAAAGGTATGATGAAAGTGCTGGAATGTTGGGGAATAGAACAAAGCATAATTGACACAATCAACAGTTTATACGAACACACAACAGCAAGAGTAAGGAAAGACCAGATCTTAACGGAGCGATTCAGAACAACGGGCGGAGTGATACAAGGGTGCCCGATGTCCCCCCACCTCTTCAACATGTTTATAGAATGGGTGATGGCGATGGCACTGGAAAATTGCCATACAGGTATTAAGATCGGTGGGGTGGAAATAACAAACTTGAGATATGTGGATGATATAATTTTACTAGCAGAATCGAAAGAAGATCTCCAGAGAATGGTCTCATTGACAGAAGAACAATGTGCCAAATACAAGCTAGTGGTTAACAGAGAGAAGACAAAATGTATGAAGATTGGACGCCTGAGAGAAGTTTTAGACATACGGCTGGGCGGAGAAAAAATAGAACAGTTGGATGAGTTTAAGTACTTGGGAGTACACTTTACTACAAACGGAGGCACAGAGAGGACAGTTCAAGAGAGAATATCATTGGGACGAAGATCATTTGAAAGACTAAACAAAATCTGGAAAGACAGGAACATCTCATTAAGTCTGAAAATCAGACTATTAAGAGCAATAGTTATTCCTACGGTATTATACGGTGCAGAGTGTTGGACGCTGAAGAAGATAGAAGAAAAGAAACTGCTGGCATTTGAAATGAAATGTTTAAGAAAGATATGTAATGTGTGGTGGGAGGACAGAGTAACCAACGAAAGAGTGAGAGAAATGAATAATGTCAGAGACTCGATATTAGACCGGGTAAGGGATGCACAGAGGAGGTGGTTTGGGCATGTACAAAGGATGGACCGGGAGAGATGGCCGAAGATGGTGCTGCATGCACGAGTTGAGGGCACCCGACCGAGGGGATGGCCGAGGGAAACGTGGCTTAGACGGTTCCGTAGAGCAAACGAGGAGCGGACCGTGCAGCAGCTGACTCACATGGCGTCGGACGGAGGGACGTGGAGAGGATGGAGACATCGAATGTGGGACCCAACCCGGAGAACTCCGGACGGGACTTAACATAAGATAAGATATATATATATATACATATATATATGTGTGTGTGTGTGTGTGTGTGTGTGTGTGTGTGTGTGTGTGTAAGTGGTTCGTGCGCTTAAAGTAAATGTTCGGTTCTCACTGCTTTATAAACTTCCGTTCAAAAGGTAGGATGAGCGCTAATTTTATGAAATTTTTTGTTTAAAACAAAAAAGTGTTGCCCACAAAAATCATGGACAAGTCTGAAAAATGCGTCCTACAAAAAACGCAAATCGTTTTTGTGTGCATAATAATAAACCTTAAAAAGAAGAGGACAAGAATAACAAAAAATATTTTGCGGCAACTTTTAACAGGTACTGTATATTGGAGTGACTTGTGGTAACTGAATCTGCCAAAGAACATTAATATTTTTATATTTTTTTAAACTTTGAATTTTTAACTTCAAATATGTTTTGTGTGTTCTTTTTAAGGTTTATTATTATACATATAAAAAAAGATTTGCTCTTTTTGAAGGACGCATTTTCTCCGATTATTTGTAGGCAACACCTTTTTTGTTTCAAGCAAAATTTTCAGAAAATTAGCGCTCATCCTACCTTTTGAACGGAAGTTTATAAAGCAGTGAGAACCTAACATTTACTTCAAGCGCACGAACCACTTACATTTTGAATGCAGCTTCACAAGATTGGTCTCACTAGCTTTGGATGTGAAGCTCAAAGTTTTTATGGCTGTGGTGTGTTTGTAAATTTATGGACTACTGTGTGGACAATCAATGAAAGATAATTTGAATGAAGTGCTGGTCATTACCTCAAGTGCGGGAGGGTTAATACGGAAAATGCCTCTGGATGCCTAAACGTTATGCATTTGCGCTTTTGTTTAAAAGTATAACAGGTTGTATTAATTTTCATTCCGTCGTAGTGCAGTGGCTAGCGCCCTCACTTTCTAATGAAGAGGTGCTGCGTTCAAATCCTCGGGAAGCAATTTTTTTCATTGTGCAAAAGTAATGCGAGTTCATGCGGGTTATTATATATGTGGACTAGTGGTTAAGACGCTGGGCTGCTGATGGGGCGTGGTTCGGATTCCACGTTAAACTGTAGGTCTAAGGTGGAGTGAAAAGCTTGACCTTCGTCAGAATGAACAATTCGGGCGGAAGCTTACCAAAGGTTAAAGGTTATATACCAAAGGTTATATATATATATATATATATATATATACAACGTAAAGAACGACGCTTGTATAGGAGAATATTCCGCGCAAGATGAGGAGGGAAAACGAAACAAATGAAAAAAATGAGGTAACCACCCGGGAATCGAACCCGGGATCTTCCGATTGCCGGTTAAATATGATAACCATTACACCATGGGCCTCACAGGAACTCTTCTGGGAAATTACATCCACTATAGTTCGAATAAGTAATGATAAATGACAAATACTATAGTTTTTTCTTTTTCATGATGGAAAGCCCAACGTAGGCACCGGGTTACTCGCAAAGAGGCCCCAAAATATAGCTTCTGCTTTGCAGATAGCTGGTAAGAATTCGAAGGCTACTGGACCAGACAACATATCTAACATACACCTTAAACACATGGGCCCACAGGGAATATTAGCGCTCACAAATATCAGCACATATTCATACCAACACTGTATTTTTCCTGACATATGGAAACAAGGTAAAATTATTACACTACTCAAACCAAACAAAAATCCAACAGAACCAGCTTCCGATAGACCCATTAGTTTACTATGCACACTTTCCAAAGTAACAGAAAGACTAATCTTACAAATCACCAACCCACACATACCACTATCGCCTACTCAACATGGATTCAGACCTCACCACTCAACTATGACATTACTCACTAACCTCACGCAGTACATCATGGATGGCATCAACTCCAGACGACCAGCTCAACGTACACTATTCGCAACACTAGACATTAGTAAAGCATTTGATGCTATCCCATGCTTCCCTCTCATAAATAAAATACTCGACATAAACATGCACAATAACACCAAAAGGTGGCTGAGCAACTATTTTTTCAGGAAGATTCTCAAATGTCACATTTAATGGCAAGTCATCCAAAAACAAGCTTTTTCCGAACGGGGTCCCTCAAGGCTCTGTTCTCTCACCAACACTGTTCAACATACATGCATGACATTCCAACACCAATAGAAAACAAGCTTACCTTATCATCATATGCAGATGATATCACTCTAACATCCACCCACAACAACATCGACACCGCTACAAATAACTTACAAACATGCATAAACAGTATGCAAGACTGGCACACACACAATAGACTCAAGGTAGCGCCCACAAATTCAACCAACACCTTGCTTACAAGCAACACAAAATAACACCAGATAACTCCACAGCTTACACTAAACAACATCAACATTCCACACACTCATAAGACTAAAATATTTGGGGTCACATACAACACATCATAATCTTTTGCAAATCACATTCAGGACATTAAAAACAAATGTACGTCAAGACTTAACACGCTTAGGGTACTAACAGGCACAAACTTTGGACACCAGCAGGAAACAACATCACTCATATACAAACAATATATTCTCTCAGTTATGAACTATGCTAACCCATGCTGGGCACCCATTATCTCAAACACACACATAAACACCTTACAGACAATACAAAAAAACGCACTTCGTATCATTACAGGATGCACTCAAACAACACCAATAGAACACCTGCACACAGAAACAAATATACTGAAAGTCAGGGAACATTTAGACATGAGGGGAACACAATTCATGGCAGCAGCGACAACTAACCCACAACACTCTTGCCACTACTTGTACAATCATGCACCGACACCTCGCACCATTAAGGTAACACCAGAGAGACATTATAACCAAATACTTCATTCCATATCACGCCCCACAGACATCACACAATACAGGAAACACATACACACACATCTAACCCACAAAGCACTGACACGACTCGGTCCGAATGCGGTCCTAGGTGCGAAGCCGCCACCCATTAACAGGTCAGAGATCAACCTGAGCAGATCGGATCGAGTTAACTTAGCACGATTCCGATGTGGACATCACTCCAACTTACAGACATATAAACACAGACTAGACAACTCCACAGACGACACCTGCCACCTGTGCCAGGACGCACCACAAACAATTGAACATATTATGACAGACTGTACCGCCCTAGCACAACATAGAACACAACACACCATCACTAGTGCGCTGAACCTCTGGTCCACTCCGGAGAGGGCGATCGGTTACCTGCCGTGCCACCGGCTCGCTCGAACAGGGTGGGCTGATCGGCTAAACAACAACAACAACTTGAACTTGCATTTACTTATGGAATATTGCTTTAATTAAATGCGTCTGCGAAGGAAAATAAAAGTTTATTTTCTTTCAAAAATTATAGTAGTCAAGATAAACAAACAATTCTCATCCTTTTATGTAAATTTAATTTGAAGAATAAATAAATAAATAAAGAATCGAAATTAAACGAACTTAAGTGCGTCAACCAACGTAAATTTGTTTCAATAGTTTTTCACGAGTCAAAATTTATTTTGTTAGTCTTGATTAGCTTCAAATAGAAACGACGTTCTCGCTTTTCAATTATAAAAATATATCGATGCATTCAGTACTATTAGCTTTACATACAGCTAAGTTATATTTTATTTTCTCTTTACACGCACTCTTCCTGCTCCCGCAATTAAAAAAAAAATACGCACTTTAAATATCCTTTCATTAAAGATGTAAAGTGTGTGATATAAATTGTCCATATTATGAGAAAAATAACTATTAACAGAATTAATTAAATTGAGACCGACGATGTAATGTTTGAAAATACGTTATTAATTCCTTGTTGCAAACGGGGTTTATAGATGTACAGAGGAGCTCATTATCCATAGGACACTAATGAGAACAGATAGCGGCCCCAGAGCCTCCGAGAGCTGCCCCGAGCCCCGGAGAAGGATTGGTATATGGGCCCCCCCTGTTTACTCATTATTTTATTATGAATGTTTTTTGTGTACATAATCAAACTGATTATATGTCCAATTCACTATTCAAAACATACAGTATGAATAAACAACTCAGAGGAAAATAACCATTTTATTTTTCGAATCAATTATATTAATTCTATCACCATACAATTTACAAACGCAGTACCAGTCCATGGAGGCAAGACAATTGTTTACTGCAAGATTTTCATGATTAGAAGTGTACTTTCTTTGCCTTCTCTCTAGCAAAGTGGTAAATGATTCTGATGAAATTTAAAGTACGGGCTAACAATGGTTCCCAGATTTGTTAGTCAGTCGGTCTTGGGCATTGGTTGACCACGGATAATATTTTATCTGTTTCAGTTTCACTATAATAATCTCTATAAAATGTATGTTCATTAATTATATTTCCTCTCTGTTATTTAATCAATTGCTTTATTAATATTTTTAGATTTTATCTCCCCTCTTTCCGAGCCCCCTAGAGGTCCGGGCCCAGGAGATTTTCCCACGGTATCCCCACCCTCTCGGTGGGCCTGGCGACACCTGGCATATATTTGTTGTGTGTACTACAAACGGTTGTAACATTTTATGAATGAATCTGGGTGAATGAGCGCTGATTGGTTAGTTGACTCATTGCCAAATGTCTTTAGAATATAATTATTTCCATTCATCACTCTGGTTTACACGGATAGTGGCCTACACATCAATTTGAAGTGGCCTAGAAAGTACGCTTATTATAATTGATGAATTAAATTAAAATGAATAATGAAAGTCACCACTTCGGGGCACAACCCAAACAAACAATATTTAATAAGGATAGAGAACATACTTTGGTGTTTTATGTTTAATTAGAAAAATAAATGAATTACTTGTTCACAGTGATTAACAATTCTGCATATGGTAATTGTGCTATATTACAATGACTGATTCTTAGCAATGAGAAATGGTTTATACAATATAAGCATTAAGTGAATACTGTATAATAATTACAAGAAACACTAATTCAGCTAGGCTAAGAAGATATACGGCAGTGAACGTACAATGAAAAGTAATTAAGCCCAATAATAACTGAGGTAATGAAAGTAAGGCTGTCTCCATCTCAAATTGCAAGAGAACTTGGAATTTCTAGGAACACTGTTTATATATAGTTGAAGAGGTGGCAAGAAGAAGGGAATCTACGACTGACAACTGCTGCGGATGATCGGAGGATCTGCGATGTCGCCGAAGCCTATCCATTTACCAATGCTGTTGCCATAAGGGAACAATTGCAACTTGATGTTTCGGCAACAACAGTAAGGCGGCGGCTACATGAAGCTGGGTTACACCATCGGACCCCAGCTATCAAGGAGAGAAGTTAAATCAACAACATCGAGAAAATAGATTTCGATTTGCTGAACAACATCATGAGAAAGGACTTGACTTTTGGAGCTGAATGATAGCTACCGACGAAAAGACCTTTTCCTCCACATCCCATGGCTGTCTTCACTGTTGGAGGAAGAATAATACTGGATATACTCAAGAGCACATCTATGAGGAAACACGAAGCGATCATGTCACCTGTAACATATCGGGATGGATTCATTTCTATGCTGTAGGAGAACTCACCAAAATAGAAGAGACGTTTACTGCATACCAGTACAGTATATAGAAATTTCCAAAGAGGTTATGCTTCCTTCTGTGCGTGCATATGCTCTGCCATTTCCTGAGCGAATCATTTTTATGCAAGACAGGTCCCCAATTCACACAGCACTGATCATCACACGCTGGTTCTCTAAGCAAAGAAATATCGACCTTCTGGATTGGCCAAGTAAGGGTTGTGATATGAATCCCATCGAGAATATATGGGCCAATATTGTAAATGTGTGGGAAACAGCGGAGGAACGAACAATAGGGCGGAGCGTTTTTACACTTTTTTAGATTTTCGTTTTGTAATAGCGCGGAAAAGTGGCTCTTCCACGTCAGAAGTGAGTGTGTAAAATCTCAGAGATCTGCAATAATATCTTCTGCCTCCGCACGCGCGTTGAAAATCTCAGAGATCTGCAATAATATCTTCTGCCTCCGCACGCGCGTTGAAAATCCAAAAAATGCGCCAAAATACGCATTTTTTCAATAATTTCTTATAGTTTTAATTTTCATCCTTCCTTCTTGTAATAGCGAGGAAAAGCATCCTAAAGGTTTATTTTAGACTAGTTTTAAATATTTTTGTTCTGCGATAATATCTTCTGCCACCGCAAACGTTCCAAAATACGGAAAAATCCGCATAAATTACGTATTTTGCATATTCAGCCTATACGCTAATAAATTCACTTTGTACGTCATGTAGTACTCCCACATCGTTCTAGAAGCTTCCCCACAGCCGGGTATGGTATGTTGCTCGTCATTGCCATATACGGCAGTGAGTCAGTGAGTGATGACTGATGAGTCATGACTCACAACACTCTACCAGGCCTTCTTGCTCTCACTTCCTCGCAGTGTTGTGCTAGCTACGTTTCGGGTAAGATGTGGATTGTGTTGCTCTTGCTGTTAATACATCTTTGGAACACGACAACACGCATATGTGGACATATATTGCATATTTTAGTGCATAATAATAAGTTGGTGTAATATAGAAAACTTCTGCAGAATGCAAGAATATTTTACGTTTTAGGAGTAATTTCTTAATTTTTATATTAATTACTGTTTTTATCACAATGTCAGTACCAGCTCAAGCAACAAGAACTTCTTCAAGTTGCCCTATATTTGGGGCTCCAGCTGATCTAGACAAGAGGTGCCTTCCAACCTATAAGGACGTCATGAAATATTTTCATCAAATAAGGTTGAATCTGAAGACATCGAAGAAAGAGCCTACAGTTGCAGAAATTTCGGGTGTTCTCTCAAAAACTCTCGAAGATTTGTGGAAAACAGCCTCTACATATTCCTACTGTTTCTCATAACCGTGTCGTTTAAATGATTAAAAATTACCATGAAAAATGTCAAAACCTTCTAAAGTCAATAAAAAGGAAACAAGATAATGACTCATTGAAAATTAAATTACAAACATTTCAAAATGAGGCAGAAAACAAATTATTTGACATCAGTGCTAGCAAATGTGAAAATTTTGATAATTGTTCATGTGAAAACCATCTCAAGGTTCCAGCAATTGAACAAGACTTCTTTAAAGATCAGAGAACAACAAGAAAATTGGCAATAGGCTCTCTTGATGTTTCACAAACTCGTAAAGATCTAGCAACTATTGCTAGAAGACAACAGAGAATGAAACAGTATGAACCAAAACCACCTACCAGTAAAGGACAAGCAACTGAAACACTGTCATCAACATCAAGTGAAACAGAAGGAGCGGATTCTGATTATATTATTAACCGACACTTGTGACAGAACTGGTGTGTCAGACAGGTCTGCTGCAATAATTGCTTCGGCTGTTCTTGAAGACGTGGGAATTATAAACGAAAAAGATTTAAGTTCAGTAATAGAGAGATGCAAAGTAAGGAGAGCTAGAAAAAGAGTGAGATCTATCATTCAAAAGAGAGATTACGAAGAAGAAACTATGGAGAGTATCTATTTCGATGGAAGAAAGGACAGAACTGCAGTGCAAGAAAAAGTTGGCACTAAAGGTTATCAATAAAATATAACAGAAGAACATGTCACTTTGCTTCAAGAACCAAACTAGCATTATATTGGGCATGTAACTCCCGCTTCTGGCTCAGCACAGAGTATATCTTCTGCAATTTTGGATTTTTTTCGCTCAAACGAGATTGATACTTCAAAAGTTAAAGCCATTGGATGTGACGGGACAGCAGTTAATAGAGGACCAAAAGGAGAGTGATAAGAAGTACTGAAGAGCACTTTCAGAGATCACTCCAGTGGCTGATTTGTTTGCTTCACACTAATGAACTTCCCTTGCGGCACATATTGACTGACATTGATGGTAAAACAACAGGTCCTCAGAGTTTTACGGGGCCTATTGATTGTGAAAAGAGATCTGTTGTTGAGTTTGAAGCAGTTGAAGCGGAAGAAATTGTAGTTGACAGAGATGATCTGAGCACAGATCAGAAATATTTGGCAGAAATCTATGATGCTGTGTCAAAAGGTGAATGTACTCCCTCTCTAGCTCAAAGGAAACCAGGCAAAATGGCACACTCCAGATGGGTGACAACTGCTAACCGCATACTTCGTCTCTACGTTTCAACTGAAGAACCTTCAGACACCTTAAGTATATCGTGGATTATATTATGAAAGTTTATATTCCAATGTGGTTTCAAATCAAGAGAAATTCTTCAGCAACACAGGGAGCCAAACATCTTTATCAAATGATACAACGCTCGAGGTCGTTGAGTGCCCGCTGTATAGAAATAGTTGATCGTGTTATTCAGAGAAATTCCTATTTTTCTCATCCTGAAAATGTTGTCCTTAGTATGATTACGATGAAGCAAAACATATCAGAGAATTAGGATGGAGGAGAATCCTTCAAGCAAGAGATTCTGAGTCAGCCGCAGTGAGAGTGTTTAAATTGCCCACGTTGAACTTTCAGTGCAATAAGTACTACAACATGATTAACTGGCAAACTTGTGAGCTGTCAGAGCCTCCTCTGACAAAAGTTCTATCACGCTCCGACATCCTGAACTATATCTCATCAGGAGATGTAGCTGATTTCATCTCACGCTTTCCTTGCCACACCCTAGCGGTTGAACGGCTTATAAAGCTGGTAACAGAGGCTTCAGCTGCAGTATGCGGTTCAGAGGCAAGGGATGGATTTATCAGAGCAAGATTAGAATCCAGAAAGAAAATGCCAAGAATGGAAACAAAAAGTGACTACAGTGTGTAACTAGCCTAAGTCCGATAATGGTAGGGTGGTTGGGTCGGGCAGGGAGGAACTCGAAATGCAGCCACCTCCACGTGGTGAGTTCTGGGTTATTTTGTCAATATAGTACATTCAATATTGACGAAATAAGCGAGGAGCTGCATGCATATTACATAATAAGTCATCAAAATAAACCAAGCATATGCAAAGTAAACTGCATTGGTGGACCTAAATTATTTAATTGCTCAACTATATAAACTTCTTAAATTACTAAAATATGATATAATGAATTGTTAACTGCATTACTTAATACATAATTAACGAATAAACTGTGGTGTAGGGCCGAAGTTGACCATAATAGCGTCATTATAAATACGCTATTTATGTAAATTTTCCCGTATTTTGGAACGTTTGCGGAGGCAGAAGAAATTATCGCAGGACAAAAATATTTAAAACTAGTCTAAAATAAACCTTTAGGATGCTTTTCCTCGCTATTACAAGAAGGTAGAATGAAAATTAAAACTATAAGAAATTATTGAAAAAATGCGTATTTTTGCGCATTTTTTTGGATTTTCAACACGCGTGCGGAGGCAGAAGATATTATTGCAGATCTCTGAGATTTTACACACTCACTTCTGACGTGGAAGAGCCACTTTTCCGCGCTATTACAAAACGAAAATCGAAAACAGTGTAAAAACGCTCCGCCCTAACGAACAACGGACCAGCTTTTACAACACACATTTAGTACCACATCGACTGCAGTAAGTGATAGACAAGAACGGTAGCTGGACAAGATATTAAATTTGTTGTGTTCATGTATAAAATACAGTATCTCTGAAATACAATGGTAATTATGAATGTGTAACACCTTTGCAAAATTGTCAAATATCATCGTTTAAATAGCTCTATGATTATTGATATGTATCACTGTAATAGTTTTAACTTTTGTAATTCTCTCCTTTGAGGTAAGAGCCCACCAAGAGTCAAAGCTGCAGCGATTCAACACTAAGTTGTAACATGGAACTTATTAATACAAAACAATTATATGCATTTATGATGCTACTTCAATACAAAACATTCTTCGGTTCTAAATAATATTTCTCTCGGTGACTGTTTATTACTATATCAGTATTGCTGATCTAGAAATAGCATTTGTTCCGGATATAACAATGCCATACCAGTAGTATCCATTCAACCGTCTTCCATTTGCCATCAATTTGGTAGTTATAATGTTATTAAAATTTAATATACACCAAAACATTTTTTTTCATTCATAAACCGCCTATATATGTATTTATATGACTATCTGAAGATCCATCACCCAAGCCTGTTTTAGTTAGCTTTATAAGGCTAACTAACGAAAATATCACGACCAAACCTAATCAATCGTTAGGTCAACTGTACGTCCTTGACGATTGGCTAGGTTAGGTCGTGATATTTTAGTTAGTTAGCCTTATAAAGCTAACTAAAAAAAGCTGGGGTGACGGGTCTTCAGGTGATCCTATTTATATATATCAGGTTTTTGCTGTCTTTGTTATAACTAGGGCGGTCAAAAGTCAATAAAGTCAAATTGTTTCCAATGGGGCACTTTTCGCTGAAACGACTGAAAATGCAATAAAAACACCTGTAGAATTTATATTACCAAAGTTAATAGGTCAACCAAAAGTCAACTTTTACCTGTTAGGTCAAAAAATAGCAATGAGGTAAATAAAGTCAATTTTTTTGAATAAATAATTAAAATAACTAAAAATTGGCATCTTTTTGGTTAACTGGCAACTTCGCTGCTCGTATTTGTCTTATTCAGTTATGTCCGTTCTGGTTTTGGATGTGGTTGTGTTGTATGTATTGTGGTTACTGGTTACTATTTTTGATTTATGATTTTTTCTGATTTGTGATTTCACTGATTTCGATTTCTTTTGATTTCAGATATTTAAAATGCCAAAAGTTGCAGTTAGTTCTATTGCTAAAGTGCGCGCTATAATTGCAAAATATCCTAATGAATTCATTTGTTCAGGAAAAAATGAGCTATACTGTCAGATTTGTTGTGTTGTGGTCAAGCATGACAAATCCTTTTTTGTGGATAAACATCGCTCTACCCAAAAGCACCAGCGTGGTATAGACCAAAATGTGGGAAATGAAAAGACGCAAACCCTTTTAAAGTACAAGTCTTCAGATTTTTCGGAAAAACTTGACTACATTTCTGTCAGCCAACATACCTCTTCATAAGTTGAGCAACCCTCATGTGAAACAATTGTTCTCTGAATTAGGTGTAGCAGTGCCTTGCGTGTCAACTTGCAGATCAATAGCAATGAAACAGGCAGAAAGCGAGTTAAGTAGAATAAAACATTTGCTAGAGGGTAAATTAGGTTTCCTAATTGTTGATGAAAGTGAAGTAAGGGGCTCAAAATATTTGAACATACTTGCTGGATCTATTGATGTTCCCAAGAAAACATATTTAATCAGGTGCGATGTTCTTCTTGGAAATGTTAATGCACGAACTGTCATACACAAGATTGACGATACTGTAAAAGAATTCGAGATACCAAGAGAAAATTTCTGTTTACTTGTCTGATGCAGCTCGTTACATGGTGTCAGCTGGAGCGACACTCAAGCAACTTTTTCCAAGACTTTTCCATGTAACGTGTCTTGCGCATCTGTTACATAATTGTGCGATGCAAATAAGAGCATTTTATAGTGATGTAGGTCACATCCGCATCCGCATCCGCATCCGCGGAACATCCGCACATTTTCTCACATCCGCATCCGCGTCCGCATCCGCACTTTGGACTGCGGATGTCGTGCGGATGTGGCCCGTTGAGATAAAACGTCATTAATAAGCGGAAATTATCAAATTCTACTATATTAATAGAACTAGTTCATTGTGCGCAAAAGTGATGCAAGCGACAAGACGAGAGGCTGTTCTTGTATGAAGTTACTCTCTTGCAACCTACTTAGATCCACGTTACAAAGCTAAGTTATTTTCACCTAGTACATTAGAACGAGTTAAATCATCACTTGGCAAAGCAGTTGAAGAGCTTCAATCTCTTGAATCTGTCGCTTCGCCACCCACCAAAAGAATAAAAGTTTCAGTGACAGAACCAACACCTTCAACAAGCAAATCTATCACAGAATCTGTCTCTCAGTTTCTTGAGTCAAGCAGCAATGACGAGACCTACGCGATGTCAAAAGATGTAGTAAAAATGATCGAGAGCTATCACCAAGAAAAACGCCTGGCTGCATGTGACAATCCTATTAGTTGGTGGAAAAATACGCAGAATATCTATCCATACTTGAGTAAACTTGCAAGGAAACATTTAGCCTGTCCTCCAACAAACGTACCAAGCGAGAGATTATTTAGCAGTGCTGGATTAATATATGATGAAAAGAGAAACAGACTGGCAGCAGAAAAGGCAGAAAAATTAATGTTCCTTAAGCATAACCTTCCTATAATTAAGTTTGAACATTAAACGATGAACATCTTAGTTTACTTTATTTTAATTACTCATTTATAAATATGCCTAATAAAACTTTAAACTTAATATAAATAGTTATCAAGCTAATTAAAGATCTCTTTCTATAAGGGTGGAGGTTGGGGAAAGAGGTCGGTGGGGTGCATTTGAGTTGCGTTCACGTCCCGCATCCTGGTAACACAATTATGGTTTCTAATTGTGGCTGAAACTCAACAAACTATAACGAATTTATTTGCAGACGAATTCACTGATTGATTTCTATATTAGTTAGATGCTTGATATTATTTTATATGTTCAGAGAAAAGTACAGCAATTATTGTACAATTAATCAATTATACTACATTATAGCTACAGCTCTCTCTATATAATAACTTATTATATACGTTAAACACAACAAATCTCGAATATATCCTAAAAAATAACGAAAATGTAGACATCCGCATCCGCATCCGCATCCGCGGATGTTTAAATCAAACATCCTCATCTGCATCCGCGGATGTGAAAAAAATGACATCCGCTACATCACTAATGTTGACACTTTAATTGCATGTGTCAAGGCTTCTACTCTTAAAAACAAACGAAGGAAGGAATTGTTTGCTGAAATAGGAACTCCTCCAGAACCGATTGTAACACGTTGGGCAAGCTGGCTGAACGTTGCTTTTTATTATGCAGACAATTTTCCAAATGTGAAGACAATTGTGGAAAATTTTGAAGATGAAGGAATCATTGTTCAGAAGGCTAAAGAGAGTGTTGCTAATGAAAAACTGCCAAAGCAACTAATGTCAATCAAAATGAATTATAGTTTGATTGCTAGCTTAGTGACTAGGATGGAAGCATCTGATTGCACCATTAGAGAGGCATATGAAACCATTTCTTCTATCAACCTTGGCGAAGATATGTGTTCAGTCAAACAATACATTGAAACAAGACTCAAGACAAATGGTATTTGTGAAATAATTAACCTCAGTAGACCTGAAATCTCACCAACAGTTTATGGTCAGCTTTTGCAATGTCAACCAACAACTGCCGCTGTGGAGAGATCTTTCTCCATGCTTAATAAATTATTAAGTAAGGATCGCAATTTTTTGCCAGAAAATGTCGGCAAATACTTCATAATTTACCACAATCGGTCAACTGAGTGTAGAAGAGCAAGAATAAGTAATTAAAGTATCGTTTTTATTATTGAAAGTAAAGGCAACTTTATAAGTCAATTTTTTCAATTCGTAAAATCAACTTTCTTAATTTTTTCGGTCAACTTTTGACTGCCCTAGTTACAACACAAAATAATATCTAAATCTATGTTCAGTATTAAATGTAAATAAATAAATGAATCAATTTGAAATTTGCTCAGGGCACAATAATGATTACCAACGGCTTTGTTTTCATACATTGAAACTTCAGTTCGTTCAGGATGAAAGGCTTGCCAATACCATGAACACTCATCACGCCCGAAGGTTATTTTCCTAGTTTTTACAAGACCATTTTCTTTCATTTCATTGACATCCCCCTCGTTAATATATATCCCCTTCTTGAATTTATATTTAAGTATTCATTTATGTTTCCTTAGTAATATGTAAACGAGAGTGATGAATGGAAATAATTATGTTCTAAAGACATTTCGCAATGAGTCAACCAACCAGTCAGCACTTATTCACTAAACATTCATTCATAAAATAGTCCACACAACAAATATATGCCAAGTGTCGCTATCTGTTCTCAAGAGTGTCCTTCGAATAATGAGGGCAACTGTACATGTGCAGTAAAAGGTTCTCAAACGGAATTTGAATGGAAAATGTACTGAAAATTTAAAAACCCCTTGAGTAGTTTTTAAATTGTTAGAAAACGGCCTTATTTTTCTTTATAATGAATGGGTATTCAGTACGCTGTTCCTCCGAGAAGCGCCACTTCCACAAAAAGTGAAAAACATTCCTCATTTTAACCACCACTTATTTCCTCGTTCCGACCGATCTACAATAAAGAGGGAAAATTACAACCTCCATCTTTTGTTTATCATCTTGTCCGCTGATGGTGTGGGGCCTGTAGAGGCGAGAGGACACCAACAGGTTCAGCGAATCAGGGACCAAGGTTTCTTGGGACTTCTTGGGAAACGAACATCGAACACGAAGCCAGGATGATCTTCCATGTCCTTCATACAAATAGCCGCTGCTCTTATCAACTCCCTTGAGCATTATTATATAGGGTGGATCGATTTTACATTTCTTTCGATTTCCATATTCTAATAGAGACAAAAACTTGCGCATGCATGAGAAAATAGCCTCTGCAAAATCTTAGCTTAATAGGTAATCATCTTCTGCCCCCGGCAGAGCGATGAAAATCATATTTTAGTAGTCAAAAACGTATTTTTCTTATAATTTTTAAAATATTTCAATATGCATCAAAATTATTCCTAATAACTATAAAGTCGATGAAAAAGACCTCATATGATCGTTTTTCCAAGCGCGTTGTCCTACGTTAATATCTTTTGCCCCCGGCAACAACGTCAAATGTTGAAAAAATAGGTAATTTATATACATATTTTCAGATCGGCTGTTTGTCTTAAATGTCTTAAATAATGCATTTATATATTTCCCATAGCATTTATATCGTTGCTTAGGCATGAAATAACACACGCAAAATTTTATGACTCTAGAGTAATATCTTCTGTCCCCGAGAAAAGTCTAAATGTGGATTATAATTACGTTAATGCGATGTTATAAGTACGATAAGTACTAAGTACAGCTCCTCGCTTGCTAATTTTATAAAATTAGCAACCCAGAACTCACCACGAGGAGGTGGCTGTACGTCGAGTTCCACCCTATCCAGCCCCAACCACCCTTCCTTTGGCTGCATGTCGATTTACATACGGTAATCTTTCTTAGAATCAAATCGTGGAATTTTTGTTCGGGAGTGAAGACGGGAGCGGATGAATCCGTCCCTCTCTTCTATTCCACTTACACTGGCAGAGGCTTCGGTTACTAATTTGATGAGTCTCGACCGCTTGAGTATGACAAGGGAATAGTGGGATCAGTCCATCAGGCTGGTCTCCCGTCTCAACAAACTCTTTTATTCGGGTATCAGGTATTGTTTTTGTAACAGGGGGTTCGGTCACCTCAGCCGTCTGCCAGTTGATCATTTCGTAATAGTTTTGACTATCGTAGAGCAGCTCAGGCATGGCGAAGGCTCGAATTTCCCCCGCTGGTGATTGTTTTGATCGTGCTTTTAATATTCTTCTCCATCCCAATTCTCTTATGTGTTGCTCATCGGCATGTAGCATGGAGATCAAAATATTTTCTGGGTGAGCAAAGAAAGAATTTCTACGGAGGACTTTGTTGGCGATTGTCTTAGATCTTTGAGGCATGGTCTGAGAGAGACGCATCATTTCGAAAAAATGTTTTGCGCCCTCAGTGAAACTGGAGTTTTTCTTTATCTTAAACCAAATTGGTGCGTAAACTGTCATAATGAATCGCACAATTTCGTTGAAGGTGCTGGAGGGTTCACTGGTGAAAAATAGAGGCGCAGAAATCTATTTGCTGTTGTCAGCCACCTGGAATGCGCCATCTTACGTGGATTTCGAGCCGCGAGAGCTGAAGAGCAGCTACCGCTCGACACTGCTCTGTAGATGCCTAACAAATATTTTTGGTCAGTGCTCAACTCGGCATCATCTATGTCAATGTCGGGAGATGGAATGGCATCGAATTCTGTAATTGGAAGTTTTTCGCAGTCGTTCAGTTGTTTTCCAACTGGTCCAGTAAAGCCCATTGGCCCAGTTGTTTTGCCGTCCAAGTCTTGAATGAGGTGTCGCAGTGATAATTCATTACCGTGTAATAGGCATATGATCCACTGAACTGGCCTTTGTAGTTTCATTTCAATCATACGAATGGCTCCACCCTTTCGACCCGTGTTCACTGCGGTACCATCACAGCCGGTAGCCACAATGTCGTCCGTGCTAATATTGTTAGTCTCTAGAAAGTTGATGATACCTGATGTTATTGCAGTGACAGAACCTGATGCAGGAGTGAAATGCCCCATGTACTGGGATTCTGGTTCTTGAACTAAAACTATATGCTCTTCTACCACAGTCCTTCTATGCTTCACATTGTCTATTTCTTCTTGTGTCATTGTTTTATATTTACGTCCGTCAAAGAAAATGCCCTGTAATGGTAGCGTGATCTTGTGATCTTGCTGATGCTCAGAACGAACTCTTTTTCTGGCTCTTCTTATCTTATTTCGATCAATCACTGAACTGACATCATCTTCTCGTATCCAGCCAACATCCTCTAACAACGAAGAAGCAATAAATGAAGCAGCTCTGTCTGAGACGCCCGTACGATCACAAGCTTCAGCAAGTACCTGGAGTTTCATTCGTGTTTTTTTTCATGTCATGTTTATCTCTCGGTGTTAGTTCATACGATGACGATGATTCTATAGATGTATCCTCGGTTTCACTAGAGGCTGACGAAGAAGGTTGTTCTTGAGAAGTTTCTTGTCGTTTACTAGTCGACGGCTCTTGATGTTCTGCTATTCCTTCTTGTTTCAATATCGCCAATCTTCTTGCAAGAGTCATCTCGTTTTTTATTGGTTGTTTCAACATCCAAAGTTCCTATTGCCATTTTGCGATCACTTCTTTGGTTGAGTAAAAACTGTTGCTCTTTCAGTGGTACTCGTCGTTCACGAGGGCAGCTGCATTTTGTCAAATCAGGGCATTTACAAGCCGATATGTCAAATAAGGTGGTCTTAGTTGATTTCTTGAAGGCCTCAAGATTTTTCTGTAACGATTCGTTCTTCTTTTTCGCGTTCAGTAATTTGATGATGTTAGCCATTTTATCACGATAACTTTTCAACATTTGATTTATCCGTGCTGTTGAAACTGTTGGAATGGAAGCTAATTTCCACAAGTATTCCAGTCTCTCCGTGACCACAGCGGCGATGTCTTTGAATGGAGGTTCCTTCTTTGATGATCTCAACTCAGTTCTCACATGATGGTAGTATTGCATCACATCTTCACATGTGGGAAAACATCGCAAATTCAAATCTTTCCCAGCACCAAATATTGGACACGTAACCGATCTTCTAGTTGTAGCGGTAGCCATCCTGTAAAGATTAAAGAATAATGTATTGTTCTGTTACGCAATAAAATCGAAAAAAACAGTTATGAGAAAAACAAACAAGGATATGAGCAGAGAGATTGAGCACACTGAGGACTCTGAGTGAGGAGCCACACACACACACACACACACACACTGAGGACTCGAGGAGCCAGCTGCAAAATACACACCTGCCTTCGACGCTGTCAAAAGGCAACTGAGGGAACTGCGCAGTGCGTACTGGCGCGTCAGTGGCAGCTGCTGCTGGCAGCACTCACCAGAGATGACCTTTAAACCCTAGCCTAGAGTCATAAAATTTTGCGTGTGTGTTGTTTCATGCCTAAGCAACGATATAAATGCTATGGGAAATATATAAATGCATTATTTAAGACAATGAGCCGATCTGAAAATATGTATATAAATTACCTATTTTTTCAACATTTGACGTTGTTGCCGGGGGCAAAAGATATTAACGTAGGACAACGCGCTTGGAAAAACGATCATATGAGGTCTTTTTCATCGACTTTATAGTTATTAGGAATAATTTTGATGCATATTGAAATATTTTAAAAATTATAAGAAAAATAGTACGTTTTTGACTACTAAAATATGATTTTCATCGCTCTGCCGGGGGCAGAAGATGATTACCTATTAAGCTAAGATTTTGCAGAGGCTATTTTCTCATGTATGCGCAAGTTTGTGTCTCTATTAGAATATGGAAATCGAAAAAAATGTAAAATCGATCCACCCTATAATGAGCAATAAGCTCTCTCTATCTCTCTGTTTCTCCTTCAGCATCTCGGTCACTCAGGAGGCGATGACAAAAACAACCTTGTTTTGGCCTTGCTTTTGCTCCTGAAAGTGTTGCAGTAAGTCCTGCTTGAATACTCCAGAGTTCTGCTCAGCTTCGACGCCCTTTCCACCAACCTGCTTTTGAAGAGCTTGAACAGATCAGCTAAGGAGATGAAGTCATTGCCCAACTTAAGCTCTTCCTCTACAAAGTCTACATAATGCAATAGCTCCTCGTAACACTGCTGCTTTGTAACTGACGTAGAACCTGAATATATTTCTTGGCTTTGGTTGATGTACTGGCTGTACTGGTTGAAGTACTTGGTGCAACAGCCCTTGTGATATTTGGCTTCTATGGCAATGAGATCACGACCGGTAAGTTTAGCAATCATCCTGCCATCCTTCATCTCAGTTACTATCTGTCTGAGCTTCTAATCCAGATTGAGGAAGGTGCTGCTGTGCTCAAGGCGGGGATTTCCACAAAAGTTGCAGTTGGGACTACCTTCCTTCTTCCTAATAGAAGATCGTGCCCGTTTGGCTTGAAGCTTCTCCTATGCCATTTCTTCCCTTTGTTTTCTTGCTCTGTAAGATTTGTGTAACCTTTCCCTATGTGTAACGAGATTTTCAACTGTGCCCTCAAACTCAAAGTCTAACGACTTTTCAAACTGTTGGAATGCTTTCACTCCCTCCAGGAACTTCGCGTAGTAATTTTCTGTGTTGCAATTACTTCTGTCTGCGGAACATTTTGCTTCCTCATCCTCTCTTTCTTGCTGGAAATTACACACTTTGCCCATTCCATTCTCTTACGTTGATGATCCTGTGGAAAGGAAACAAATGGTTATAATTATGTAACCATGAATTAATTGTTAGGTTAGGTTAGTTAAGCTAGGTTAGGTAGGTTAGATTAAGTTAGGTTAGGTCAGAAAAAGGGCGGGGCGTTTTATGTGTTATAAAATTGAAAAGCAACTGGGTTCAGCAACGTTTGCATCGTGAGTCTACGACAATTGGTTCTCGAGTAATCGTCATTTTACTCTGGCGGGGTCACATAGACCCCCGGAGCTAACTTTGTCCCCACTGTACGGGGCGCTTTGCCCTTGAATCGCGAAAAACATTGATTTTCACTTTCTTCAGGTCATAGCCAATATTTGTGCAAGTTCCTATAGATTCTTCACAAAAATCATTTACCTTTCTTGGAATTCCTGTACTATTTATTGGAACAAAATAATTTTTATACTGTAAATATGTACAGGGTGTTTATAAAGTCCCTATCTATTTCAGTGAAAACGGAGCAAAAAGAGTAAAATTCACTAACAATATAATAGAAGGCATACATTTAATGAATACTTCAGCATGTGATTCTACATGAGCACCATCAGTATCTCTACAGAGTTCGAATCTGTCAGCAGCATTGCGGAACAATTTTGGAGCATGACAGAGGTTATTTTTGTAACTGCTGTTTCGATACGAGCACGTAAATCTTGCAGATCTGTAACCCTCGTTTGATAGACGTTTGATTTGATAAAGCCCCATGCAAAGAAATCGGAGGTCGTTAGATCAGGAGATCGAGACTCCCAGGGCCTGTTGCCTCCACGTCCGATCCACCGATATGGAACTCGTTCATTTAGGTACTCCCGAACAATGTTGCGTAATGACATGGTGCCCCATCTTGTTGAAAGACGACGGTGTTTAAAATGCCATCTGAATGAAGCTGGGACATTTACATGCTTGTATCGTAACAGCAGTTACAAAAATAACCCCTGTCATGCTCCAAAATGTGTTCCGCAATGCTGCTGACAGATTCGAACTCTGTAGAGATAGTGATGGTGCTCATGGAGAATCATATGTTTACACTGCGTTCGCACTTATTAAGCAGATTACATTTTCTCCAATGTTTTCAAAAGTTTTTCCCCGATTTCAATGAAATTTGTAGCAAATAATCACTATATATAGCGGCATTTATGATATTTATTTCGATAAAATATTTTGATAATTAAAATAATTATCTCATTTTATTGAAAAATATGTAAAATATTGTGTTCCGAATTATTAAGTAAGTATTCTATTTACGGATCTAAATGGTGAAAATGGGTAAGAAGAAGGATTTAACATTAACTGAGAAAAGAAAAATAGTCAAGTTACTCGCTGAAAATATAAAATCTATTGAAATTGCGAAGCAGTTTGGCAGAGCTTAACGAACTGTAAACAAGTTTCTAGCGGAGGGTACCAAACTGAGGCAGCGAAGTGATAAAGGAGCAATAAGAAAAGTGACAAGGCGGCAGATATCTGTAATCAAGCGCAAACTGCAAAGCATCCATTGTCCTCAAGTAAAGAGGTTTTTGAGCAGGCTGGCATACATAATGTACCAAGAACATCTCGATGTGGAATCCTCCAAACAATTGGCAAGACGTGTAAACCTACGATTCAGTCACCATTAACACCCAGGTACAAGAAGCAGCGTGTTGAATGAGCGCGTCAGTACGTGAAAACAGATTTTAATACTGTATTGTTCACCGATGAATGAAGAGCAACCCTTGAGGGATCTGATGGTTGGTCAAGAAGATGGATTGCTAAGGGTCAATCTCTACCATGGAATGAGGTTTCCTTTTAGAAAGTTTGTTTAAGACTGGGTATTCATTTTTATACCATCAGGCACCCTGTATGGGACAGCTACTTCATTGCCTATCAATCCTGCCAAAACATGACACTACCTCTACCTTGTTGGCGTCTTAATCTCGATGGTAGAAATTGGCTCTCAGCAATCCATCTTCTTGACCAAACATCAAGTCCCTCAAGGGTTGCTTTTCATTCATCGGTGAACAATACAGTATTAAAATCTGTTTTCACGTACTGACGCGCTCATTCAACACGCTGCTTCTTGTACCTGGGTGTTAATGGTGACTGAATCGTAGGTTTACATGTCTTGCCAATTGTTTGGAGGATTCCACATCGAGATGTTCTTGGTACATTATGTATGCCAGCCTGCTCAAAAACCTCTTTACTTGAGAACAATGGATGCTTTGCAATTTGCGCTTGATTACAGATATCTGCCGCCTTGTCACTTTCCTTATAGCTCCTTTATCACTTCGCTGCCTCAGTTTGGTACCCTCCGCTACAAACTTGTTTACAGTTCGTTAAGCTCTGCCAAACTGCTTCGCAATTTCAATACATTTTATATTTTCAGCGAGTAACTTGACTATTTTTCTTTTCTCAGTTAATGTTAAATCTTTCTTACCCATTTTCACCATTTAGATCCGTAAATAGAATACTTGCTTAATAATTCGGAACACAATATTTTACATATTTTTCAATAAAATGAGATAATTATTTTAATTATCAAAATATTTTATCGAAATTGGGGAAAAACTTTCGAAAACATTGGAGAAAATGTAATCTGCTTAATAAGTGCGAACGCAGTGTAAGTATTCATTAAAAAGATACCTTCTACTATATTGTTACTGAATTTTACTCTTTTTGCTACGTTTTCACTGAAATAGATGGGGACTTTATAAACACCCTGTAGAAAATATGTCTAATTTCGAATAAAAAATTTATTTTCTTCCTGCAGATTCAGATACTCATTAAATTGGTTTTTATCAGTTGTTATATATATATAAAATGTCTTGGGGAAAACATCAATACTGATAATATAATAGATAAGTTTGTTGAAATTAAGACACAAGTTGTATTTTAATTTATTTTTTAAACTTGACACCAATCCACAAATTTTACTATGTTTTCAATTTATCTCCTATTTTTATTTTTTAACTGGAATGTGAATGTTCAGTTTGTGTGTCTTAACAAGTCCATACAAGTAAAGAAGCGTAACAGTGGTTATTGTAAACTGTTTCCACAAATAACTTTTTTTTTTTAAATCTCCCTAAGCTTTCGATTAAAAGTTTTGTTATCTTGTAGTGGGTTTTTATTTAAGGTTGTACAAATAATACGATCACTTCATTTTATCATTATACATAGTTTTCTTCATGATAACCAGGCATTAGAATTATTTATCAGCCTCATATACAGGGTGTTTCATAACATGTGGGACGCATTTTCAGGATGGATTCAGTTACCTGAAAACAATGAAAAAAGTTTAAATAAACATATGCCCGAAATCGCTTTGTTTTCGAGTTACAGACCGTTATGTGTTCCAGCAAGTATCCGCCTTACTTTACCTTTAGAGGAAGTGCTTAAAATGACTGCCTTGCGCCTGAATACACGCTTGAACACGCCTCGTCATAGACTGCCTGACGCGTTCAAACATTCCAGGTATTGCTCGGATTTTCTGCATCCTTGTTCTACACGTTGGCGAAGCATTTCAACGTTGTCAATGGGTGTCACGTAAACGATGGATTTCAGATGACCCCACAGGTAAAAATAGAGTGGATTCAGGTCAGGGAGCGAGCAGGCCACGCAATGGGTCCTCCACGGCCTATCCATTTATCAGGGAAATGGTCATCCAAACAGTCTCTGGATACTCGACTAAAATGAGGCGGAGCAACGTCATGCTTAAACCACATACGACGCCGGACACCAAGAAGAACTTCATCTAGTAAATCGCTTAAATCATTTCTTAAAAAAATGGAATACGATTCTCCTGTTAATCTTCCAGGCAAAACAAAAGGACCGATTAAATTATCTGCAATAAGCGCTGCCCATACATTGATACTAAATTGTTGTTGGTGCCTTGACTGGATGATGACATGCGGATTCTCTTCGGCCGAGTGATGAGTGTTGTGAGAATAGAAAAAGAGGATCGCGAGCACAATGTTGAAGGAACCAAGTACAAAAAGCCTCTCTTAGTGGGAAATCAGCTTCAGTAAGGCCTTGTACTCTCTGAATGTAATATGGGTAAAGCTGTTGTTCCCGTAAAATTCTCTACACAGTTGTGTATCTTACACTCTCTGCTGCCGCTATCCTTCGGGTGCTGATACCAGGATGTTCCTCCACGCGATTCAGTACGCGGTCCTCCAACTCAACAATTCTGGCGCTGATTGATCTACCACCATCTGAAACTCGCTTGTTGAATGATCCTGTATCACCAAGATGCTCGTCTATTTACTGAAAGGTCTTCTTATCTGGCAGACGGAGATTCAGAAACCTTTCCGCATTCAGACGTCATGCTGCGGCCGCATTACACTCGGCAAGTCCATACATGAGATGCATGTCTACCATTTCTCTGTTTGAATAAGCCTCCATTCTCACTTCAAATGCACACTATCACTGAATAGCACAAAAACTTTTAAGGTTTTTTTTATTCACTGGATTGCACTTATTCATGGTATGAAGTTACGAATACGAACAGTGAAACACAGCGATGCACCTCTGACTGACTGATGGCTCTACACTCAACGATAATGAAACATGTCATAGAGTGTACGAAACATTACAATCGGCAAAGCCATACATGAAATAAGTCTCGTACACACTCACAAACATTGTCGGCAAGCAGTGTTTGTAAACAGTGGAAAGAATTGCTGGAACACAAAACGGGGTGTAACTCGGAAACAAAGCGATTTCGGGCATATGTTTATATAAACTTTTTTCATTGTTTTCAGGTCCTGAATCCATCCTGAGAGTGTATCCAACATGTTATGAAACACCCTTTATATATCAGGTGGCGCGGCAAAAATGCGCCCTTTTTGAAGAGCCCAGCGCTGCTCCGTTAATATGATTAGTAAACATCTAAAAATTTTGCAGTTAAATAAGAACATATCCAAATAAATTCCATAAAATTTGTACTCAAATAATAATTTAATTACAGAGTCATAGCTGTCTAATAAACTGAAGGTTGAAAACAATGGTTTTCCACATGAAAACATCAACTTTCACTGGAAACAAACAGATAGAGTAGACCCTCTTTATTTCTCGGTACGATATTTCGCTTTCTTTATTTCACAGTACCCTAAATTACTCCCATTTTTTATATAGTACGGTCTAACGCTATTTCGCCCTTTCGTACCCTATTTTCCCATTGCAATATATAGAACGATATTGCGCGAAAACAATATTTCGCGGTAATTCTCGCGAAATAATGAGAGTCTACTGTACCAGTAAGACTTACAGTATGTGCGATATGACCACTATTTTTATTAATTACTGTTATCACACGTCATTTCCATTGGCGAACAACAGCGTCAATTGGATATTGTGGTATTTGTTCCCAACATTCTTCAATGCGATCGCGTAGTTCCACCAAGTTCTTAAATGGTACGCGGTGACCGTCATACACCTTTTCTTGGAGGGTATCCCAAACAAAATAATCAACTGAATTAAGATCTGGAGAATTTGATGCTAGAATGCAATGCAATTGCATGCAACATTGTACATTGCAACGTTGCATGCAACACGACGAGAGACTGCTTTTAAAACCCCCAAAAATATATATGCGAGTTGTATGTGTATATATGTGATCTCCCAGGGGGAGAGGGTAACCTAACATAGCAGCTCAGGCCCACAAAAGTATATGAAATATATATATATGTGGGTGTGTATAGTGAAAGTAAGACAAATCTTCTTTCATATATGAATTGTATATATGTGAGTGTGTATGCATGTATACAAAAAAGTAATACCTTTATCAAGACGTGTTGGTGGGCAGGGACTAGACCCTCTAAAGGTGTAATGGGTAACCTAACCTGTTCTCGCTGTCATAACACTTCGCATAATACCAACTTCTCTCACCTCTCGTCGCAGCCATATATATATATATATATATATATATATATATAATGTGTGTGTGTGTGTGTATATATAGTTTGGTCAATTAATCTAAAATCTGCATTAACTTAGCTTGACTTAATTAGTAAGAATTTCAAATTAACTTAACCAGTAATAATAACGATAATAATAATAATAATAATATTAATAAACAAACTCATTAGCGAAAATAATAATAAACAAAGGTCTCTGGAAAAAGCCCTTTTAATAACAAATAAATTCAACCATTATATATATATATATATATATATATATATATATATATATATATAATATATAGTCGATGTCAAAATGTGTAGGCAAACCGTATCGACACTCTGATCAGAAAATATTACTTTGTAAGCCTAGCGACTTCTCCAGATGTCACCAATTGGTAACAACAATCTAATACAAGCTATGATATTTATTTCAGAAAAAGTCAATTTGTAACATCTGGTGTTTCCTTGGTATAAAAGCAGCTTGAACAAAATTTCCACTTTTATAAAAACAAGCCAACGGGTCAGACTTTTAAAAGAAAAATTTACCATTCTTAGATAAAATAAATGTATTGTGTTTGGTCAGTGTAGAATCACCATCGGGTTGGCGTCAAAATTTCTCCATTTTATAGTCTCTATCAGAAAAATATTAATTTTTATGCCACAAGACCTACCCAGATGAACCATTACATTTTCACACAATAAGAGCGCATCTTACAGACGCCAATTCATCAATATATCTCTTTTCTATCTACAAAACTCTATTTAAACAGTCAAGCAGGCGCCAACGTTAAAAATAATACGACGCAAGATAAGGTTATATAGCCGTGTGACCTCACGCATGATTCTAAGAAATTTCGTGCTAATAACAAAAGTTCTAAATTATGTTCTCTCTCTCTCTCTCTCTCTCTCTCTCTCTCTCTCTCTGATCACGAGTGGAGTCCCACAGGGTTCCGTTCTGGGTTCTTTACTTTTATCATCTATTTTAATGATATAAACGTCGGGCTTCTACTGTAAGTACAATCTCCAAATTTGCAGACGATACGAAATTAGGAAGTAGTGTGGGTACTGAGGAGTACGTAAGAACGCTTCAGAATGATCTTGACAGGTTGGGCGAATGGTCTGCTACTTGGCAGATGTCATTCAACTTGGACAATGGCCTTTAATGGCCTAAACCAGGGGTTCCCAAATTGTGTTCCGCGGAACACTTCTCACGGTATACAAGTGTTCCGCGGAACACCAATTTGGGAACCCCTGGCCTAAACCATTAGAGGTACAGTAAAACTAAACATACCTTACAAAAGAAAATTTAATCCTGCATTTAATGAGAAACAATTAAAACTTGGTGTTCCCGCCATTGGCTTCCAAGACAGCCTGAATTCGCTTTGGGTAGCTTGCCAAAAGTGACGTGAATAGATCTTGATCGTTACGCAAATTTGCTAAAACACTTTCAATGTGTTGCGTCATTGTATCCTTCGAAAATCGATTTGCTGCAGGTTCTTGAAACAAGAGACATTCAACCTTGTCCTTTATAACTGATCCAATGTGTTCACAGATGTTCAGGTTAGGAGAATTTCCTGGCCATTCTTCATTTCCAAAGAAATCGATCTCATGGTTCCGCAACAACTGTCGAGTGGCTAATACCTTAAAGCAGGGGGCCTTATCGTGCAGAAGTGTGACCTGATCGACATCCATAACATTGTTTGGGTTTCTTAGAAAAGGAATGACATGCTGGGATAGAATAATATCACGAAAATACTGTCCATCCCAACTCTGACCATTTGGCTTCAGCACCCACATGAGCTTCTTTGCAGTGAACAAAACAAACACATCAACACAGTCTGGACTTTTTAATAATTCACGATAATGTTCATTGTCATCGATTTCATCTGGTGTTGTGGCCCACACTCGATCATTTTTGTAGTTAGGCCGACGTGTTACGTAAACAAAAAATTCATCGGAGACAGCTAATTGCATGAAATCATCCACATCCCAATCTTCAAGATAATGGGCAAACCACATTCTGCCATCGATGTTAGGTTGAGTTTTTCTTGGCTTTGGAAGTTCATACCAAGGCTTTAAACCTTGCCTATGACGGTACAGTCGAATGATCTCACCACTAACGATCTTTCCTCTCAACACTTCGATCTCTCTAAAAAGTTTAGCACAGCTGTTTTTCCGCTTACGCGTACCGCTTTCAATGATGTATTTTGTTTCCTGAGAGAGTGGCAAATTTGGGCTCCCAGATTTGGTTGTATCCACTTCACATTCATCCAAAGTTTTATTCCAATTTCTTTTGACGAAGTCCTTACTTCTTCGCAACTTTTTGGCAACCCATGAACGTGTTATAAAGGTGGCTCCAGCATCACGAGTTTCCCGAAATGTTATTGCTCGTATGCGATCTATCACACGTTGCCTCTCCAAATCACCAATTAATTGAGAAGCCATTATAAGCACACCGGACAAAAAATTAGTCACCCCTAATAGCACCGATAGTAGGAAGTTCAAGGTCACACAGAGGGCGCTGATGTAGCATTGGTAAGTGACAAGTAGCGGTGACGTAGCACACAGGATCAGATCTGTTTCGTGAGGTGGTGAAGAACAAAGTGTGTGTTGGATATAGTCAGCAAAATGGGTCGTGAGGCAGACGTTACTCAGTGGCAAAAAGGAGCCATCGTGTTTGTCAGAGCCCACGGACACAAAATGTCTGAAGTAGCCCAATTTGTTGGTGTGTCAACGCGTACTGTCCAGCGAGTTTACAAAGAGTGGTGTAGTTCGCAATCAACTGACAATCGACGGCGTAACTGTGGCCGGAAAACAATTCTCGACAATAGGGGCCGCCGCCATGTTTCTCGTCTAGTAACTGCAAATCGTTTTCAAACCAGAGAACAATTGCTCCAAGAAACCAATGAGGTTCTCCAGCGATCAATTTCCGAACGGACATTGCGACGAGAACTGCATGCGATGGACATCTGGAGCAGGGTACCACGGAAGAGGCCGCTGTTAACAGCAAGTCACAAATTGGCACGTTATAAATGGGCTCAGAGGCACAAAAACCGGACTGCGGCAGATTGGAAACGTGTAATTTGGTCCGATGAGTCCCGTTTTTGTTTGTTCTCCAATGATGGGAGGCGACGAGTACATCGCAGGTCCAATGAAGCCTTTAATCCTGAATGCGTCGAAGGTGTTGTTCAGGCTGGAAACAGAAAGTGAAGCGCAGGAATAGACACCCACGGACTCTGGCGGAACTTCGGGACCGGCTGATGAACGAGTGGCAGCAAATCGATGTTCAGTACATGCACAACCTCGTAGCGTCTCTGCCTCGCCGGATTCGTGCGGTTATCAAGGCCAGAGGCGCCGTCACACGTTATTAGGTACATTCTGAGAGGGGTGACTAATTTTTTGTTCGGTGTGCTTATTATCACTTTACCAGCTAGAGTAATTTTAATATCTGCAATAAATAAAGAATTTTATATATTTTTATAAACACTAAAAACTATTTCGATATAAGTAAACATGTAAGCTGCAAATGGGGGAGCTAAGGTTTTTGGAACCCCTATATAAAATTTTATAATTATTTTATTTGATAATATTACAATACATCATAATATTTATATTATCATATTAATATTATCATCTAACTAATATTTTACTTTTTGCAGCACTGATTATGAATTGTGCAAGGCAAGCCATAAAAAAACAGCTGTCAGCATCTTACAGACATCAGAATTTGATGCTAGGCCCTGTAAATTAATGTTTTGCCAACAACTTCGGATATTATTTCGCATTACCAGTATGTAAGATTAGAAATTAAATCATTACCAACAAATGCTGAACCAAAAGTGACAGAGATAGCTGAGAAAGTTACTTCTGATATTAAGAACATATGAGATAAAGCTTCACTTCCAATCATCTCCCACACCAGCTTCATAAGGAAAATACGAAAGTATCATGACAGTACCAGAATTTGATGAAGTCAATTAAAAGAGCTGGAACGCCTACTTTTGAGAGTAAACGGCAAAATTTTCTCACGGGAACAGCCAAGTTGTTTGATGTAACTGCTTGCCAATGTATTTTAATCGCAGCTTACAAATGTGAGGTAGCTCATCTAGTTTGTATTCCTGAAAGAAAATTTTTGACTGACCAGAGAACTCAACGACAAATGGGCATCGGAGGAGTTGATTTACCACTGATAAAAAAATTACAAAAGTGCACTGAACGCAAATTAACCAGTCGGAAGAGAACTGAAGATGAAGCAAGCGCAAGTCAGCCACAGCATCTCTGAACTTTTCATCATATGAAACAGATACAAATGAAAACTCTGACAATTCTGATACTGAGATCACATTGCTAAGTAAAGCAATTAATCATTCACCCACGACACATCAGATGAGAATTAGTATGCCTGTTTTGGCAAGAACCTGCGATAGATATGGTGTTTCGGATCGATCTGCTGTAGCTATTACTAATGCTGTGATGCAAGACCTTCGCATAATTCACAAAGAAAACATGTCCCACGTTGTAGACAGGCACAAGCTCAGAAGAGAGTGAAAAAAGCAAAGGGCAGAAATGGAAGATTTTCTAACAGAAACACCGTGCAAGGGATTGTACTTCGATGGTCAAGGAAATAAGGCACGAGCGAGGGTTAAACAAGGTGGGAAATATTATCTGAGAAGTAGCACTGAAAAGCACATTACTCTTATTCAAGAACCACAGTCAATTTTCTTGTGTCACACCACTCCACTGTTAGGGAGGAGCAAAGATATATTTAATTCCGTTATCTCATTTCTGGAAGAAACTAATGTTAATACAGATACACTTATTGTTGTTGGTTGTGATGGCACAGTAACAAATACTGGGACTAAAGCAGGTGTGATTAGATTCTTAGAAGACGATTTCAGAAGACCTTTGCAATAGATGATATGTACAGTATGTTGCACATTAACGAACTTCCTCTACGACATCTTTCCCACCATCTCGATAGCCATACACGTGGACCAAATGCATTCATGGGTGAACTTGGTCAAGCAATAGTCACATGTGAACACACAAAATTGTAAGATTTGGCCCAATTCCTGTTGATTTACCAAAGTGCTTAGGAAATACAGAGTTAAGAACTGACCAGAAATATTTGTTGGATATTTGTAAGGCTGTATTATCTGGCAACTATTCGGAAGATCTTCAAAGACGCCACCGTGGAACTGTAAGCCATTTAAGATGGCTGACAACTGCAAACAGAATCCTGCGCTTGTACATGGCAACCAAAAATCCTTCAAAGCTCCTTCTAACTCTGGCCGAATTTGCTTGCAAGATATAAGCTCCAAACTGATTCAATATAAAAGTTTATTCTTCATCTACAGATGGTGCCAGAAATTTGTGGCAGATAATCCAGAGTTCGAGATACCTCTCAAAAGACTTGAAAGCAGTTGTTGATCCTGTAATTCAGAGGAATGTTTATTATGGTCACCCTGAAAATATACTGATTGCCATGCTTGCTGATAATAATCGATATCAGGTGAGCAAGTTGGCGCTTCGACGGATAATGGCTGCAAGAGCTGAAAAAAACAGCCATACAAACATTAGGCATTTCATGATTCCCAAACTGAATTTTTGTGCATCTGAATACTATGAATTAAACGAGGACTGGCAAAGAGACGGAAGGGTGGAACCTCCTCTAACCCAGCATGTCCCCAATGAGTAGCTAATACAGTTTGTAAATCAAGAAGGCGCCGCACCAAAATTAGAGTTTGATACTTTTCATACTTGAGCTGTTGAACGTGGAGTATGCCTTGTTACTGAAGCTTCTGCAGCAGTTTGCGGATCCAGGAACAAAGATGGGTTCATCCTCTCTCGTTTAAGATCAAGAAAAATAATGCCTCATTTCAACACCAAATCCGATTACAAGTGTGAATAAATTCTCTGACAATCCACCAAGGTAGGAAGGTTGGGGTGGATTGGGTGGAACCCGATGTGAAATCACCTCCTTGTGGTGGGTTCTGGGTACATTCATCTATATATTGGGTGAATATACCAAAGAGTTGCACTCAAATATTTAACAGTGCTTTAAAATTACATATATTACACACTACTTTTAATTCCATCCTAATATATATACACACATACATATATATATATACATATATATATATATACATATATACAGTATATATATATATATATATATATATATATATATACACACACACTATATATATATATATATATATATATATATATATATATATATTCGACATATTTCAACTCATCGTTCAATTCTAACTTACAGTACATATTTTCTTGGGTCTATTTCTATTTTATGCTATGAATTATTTAACACAGCTGATGCGTGTGTTCATTTGATGGAGCGCGTGGACAATGACAGTGTATTTTCGAGTTAGTCTCTAAAGCGCAGTGGTACTCATTGGGTCTCCCCCGAGCCAAATATATATATAGCGCATTTGGCTCGCGAGCAGCGCAATGAGTACCACTGCTCTAAAGGAATTGGTACCACAAGGCCCTGACCCCGAGACTGGTACTCGCCCGAGAAGCACAAACGATTCGAGCAGCGTCGAATGTATCAAGTAAGCAGCCTATTGTTTAAGGGTAGACCTTATGTATTAGGGTGTCAATTTTGTCAACTTTTTTCAAATCAATTTTGGTAAGTGAAAATATAGTGTCTTTTCATGTCAAAACTTGAACTTGGCCAACCAAAATGAAATAAAATAACTCTTACCTATATCCATTTTACCTTAAAGTTTCAGATATTGACTCTTACTAAATAGTAGGACATAAATTGATTAACTATTCATCTGTCACAGAATTATCCCACTGATCGCATATGGAGTGTTTTCAAGGTCATATAGTTGTTGTACAATGTACAAGTCACAACATGAATATAACTGTCCCTCGCTCTCAGTCCTCAGTTGCCTCTTAGATGTCATAGACGGTGGTTTGCTGTTATTGCTCTTGTACCTACTTCATAGTTATTCTACTAGACGAATACTACAGTTTAACTGTAAGTATGGATTATTGATTATTACAATTATTTATTATTATCATATTCTTCTGTCTAATTATGTTGTAATCCCATGAAATATTTTTTTATTGAATTTTAGAACATCGAATGACTAAACTTTGAAACATCGTAATTGATATAAAATACTTAAATGTTTTTCTTTCTTTTCAGATATTCCTAAGATGCGAAAATTGAAGACAAGAGATCAGTTGTTATGCCACTTGAGCCTGTTAGTCGGTACAGGCAAGGAGCTTCCTGTATCAGAACTACCAACAGTGCGAGACATGCTGAGACTAGGGTTACTCCTTCGTGAACAAAATACAAAGGATAGAAGGAACTACACAGAGAAAGAGCTCATAAGGGACATGATTCCCCCTCTTCTGCATCAGTGGAAAAAAGCTAATGTGTTATTCAAACCACCTGTACTCAATCAGTATAGAACTATTGAGCTAAAATTAACAAAGCTGTGGCACAAAGCAGTTGAGACATCACTTGGTAAAGGAAAACTAGCAAAGAAAAATAAATTTCTGCACACAGTTGATACTCTTCTTGACATTTTTAACTGCCAGTGTCCCATACAGTTGTGTTCTGAAGTCAATTGTTCTACCTCATGCAGAAGAGAACCTCACCCTCACATTGATTGTCGCTGTCCTCGTGAGAAGAAGATCCCTGTTTTGGAGCTGGCTTTCATAAAGGCGCAGAGAACAAAGGCAGGAGGCCAAGGAAGTATGCAGATTGGTTCGGCAGATTATTCCGAAACCAAAAAAACAGATTGTTATTGCTAAGAAATAAGAGAAAATCCGAGAGAGTGAAGAAAGGAAGAAAAAGAAGAGCGAAGAAGCCACCCAAAGAGATGAAGAGCTCTATCAAGAGGTTTCTCACTTCTTTGAAAGCTCTTAAGATGAACAGAAAGAAGCAACATCAGATGATAGCTCCAAAATGCCATCTGAACCTTCGCCGAAGAGAATGAAATGCAACACTTAAAGACATCTCAAACATTGCCCTTGCCAGTATTCGTCACCATACGGGGCTACGAGAGACTGCAGAGATTGCCATTGCCGCTTGGATAGATGCAGGCCTCTTCAGCCGAGAGGATACATCCTTAGTGATGGATCATAATAAGATAAGAAGAGCACAAAAAAAAATAGTGAAGGAAATATCTGATCAGCATGAAAAAGATTTGAAGGAGGAAGGTCTCTCTTGCCTTTTGTTTGATGGAAGAGGAGATGACACAAAAGTTCTCCTAGAGGTAGAGGGAATGTACAGAAAGTTTCCCGGTCTCATCAAAGAAGAACACTTCTCTATGTGTTCCGAACCTGGTGGCCGCTATTTGTTTCACTTTGTTCCTGAAGCAGAAGTAGAAGGCAAGAAACATGCAGAGGCAATTGCTGATCAAATAATATGTTGGCTTCAAAAAAGAAGACTTGACAGTTCACTGCAGGCCGTTGGTGGAGACTCAACTGCGGTGAACACTGGATGGCAGGGCGGTGTTATGACGCATTTAGAGAAAAAACTTGGAAGAAGGCTTGTTTGGATTGTATGTGATTTGCACACAGGGGAACTACCTCTTCTTCGTCTCATCCAGGAACTTGATGGTCTTCCAAAGAGCAACAACAAGTGGTCAGGCCCCCTTGGCAACATGCTAGATGAAGCAACGGGATTAAAAATAAATACAAAATTTCCAATAGGCCCTCCCCTTCCAGTGTTGTCTGAAGAAGTTATCAAAGACCTCAGCACGGATCAATCTTACCCTTATCGTATTGTTCAAGCAATCAGATTAGGAGAGTTACCTCAAAATCTGGCTCTCTTGGAGATTGGACCCGTAAGTCACAGTCGTTGGTTAAATACAGCGATTCGTTTCTGCAGGATTTGGGTTTCCAAACATGCACTGAAGGGCAAAATGCTATAGAATTTGATGTTGATTGTTGAATTTATTATTGGGTTTTATCTTCCTCACTGGTTTAATGTAAAACTTAATTCAATGTGGATGGAGGGGCCCAACCACACCTTGTTTCAATTACAGCTACTGAGAACCCAAAGGAAAGTAGTGGTGGACATCATGTTACCTGTGGTGAGAAGGTCCGCTTGGTATGCTAGGCCAGAGGCAGTTTTGCAAGCAATACTCTGCAGGCAATGTACCAAAAAGCGAACTGAGGCTGTGGAAATCATTCTAAAGCTTAGAGGAACATCACTAGATGATGACCAGCTGGGAGACTGCTCTGTTCAGACAAGGAAGGTACCTCCGATAAACGTCAATGCCACGAAATTGTCAGAATTAGTTAACTTGAGTTCGGAAGTTCTGGAGCCACCACTGACAACATGTATAACAAACAAAGATTTAACACAACTTAAAGAGGCCCCAATGCAAGTGCTAAAGTGGCCTTCTCACTCAGAGTGTGGAGAGATGTGTGAAAATGGTCACAGAAGCAGCTAGTCAAGTTTACAGTCACGAGAGGCGAGAAGGCTACATCAAAGCGCAAGTAGCAAGCCGAATGGTGATGTCAAGGAACCGCAGCAAAAAGGACATGACTGCATTGGTTACTTTCAAATAAAGACTATGAATGATATCTTATTGCCATATGAAAATAAAAACCCACTCTAATAGACAGAGTTTATTTCCACAACAGTTTCGACGCCCACTGGCATCCTCCTCGGGTGGATACAGAAACACGAATGAACCAAAACAAGAGGGAAAAACAGTCCAGGGACCGACCGTTAAGAAATTCGCACCTAGGTTAGATCCCATTCTCCCGACACCGGAAGGGCATTTTCATTAAGTACATTCGCGCAAATTTAAAACTATCTGTTCTAAACATACAGATTCTATTATTTTTTTTTTTTTTTTTTTACATAATTATTACATTTATTATTAAATTTATTACATTTAATATTGCATAATTATTTATTACAGAAATTATAAATTTATTATTACATTGGTTATTACATTGTTGTTTATTATACAGAATTTATAAATCGAAAAACGAATGAAAAAAGCCGATTAGGAAACAATCCAAAGACCATTGAGAAATTCGCACCTAGGTTAGATACCGTTCTCCCGACACCGGAAGGGCATTTTATTACAGGGTCCGCTTATAAGTACATTCCCACAAATTAAAACTATCTTCTTGTTCTATACATACAGATTCTAATATTTTGACATAATTACTGCATTTATTATTGCATTTACATTTTTTGTTAACATTTATTATTATTACCTTTACCCTAATTATTAAATTTATAATATTACCTTTATTATTACATCTGTTGCATTTATATTTATTTCCACATTTATTACTTCCATTATTACATTTACTAAAAGCGAGTAAGGAAACAATCCAATCCAGAGACCTTTAAGAAATTCACACTTAGGTTCGAACACGTTCCCACGACTCCGTAAGGGATTTTTTGACCAAGAATCTCATAAAAGGGTCTAACTTATAAGTACATTCGCACAAATTAAAATTATCTACTTTTTCTATACCCACAGATTCTATTATTTTTCTTTTGACATAATTATTACATTTATAAAGTACCTTACTTGATTCCCAATCTATAGCATGATTATTTTGGCTGGCGTGATAAAAAATGGCATTATTTATTAGTATTACAACTTCTGAAGGCATATTTGTGTACTTTAATACGGGTTTCAATATTTCTTCCAGTTTCTCCCACGTATACTAAATCACAACTTTTACAGGGAATGCTGTAGACACAGGCTTGTTCCTCTTTTGCAACGTTATTCCTAACCAATTTACTTTTCACGGTAGACGAATATTTGAACGCCAAAGCAAACTTAAAATCTTTCGTCAACGGTTTTACTCTTTCTAAGCCGACAATGTAAGGCAAACTCACATATTGTTTTTGGTTAACTGAAGGTTCCCGAGGGGCATAAAAAGATTTCTGGCTTTAAAATACGCCTTTCTGATAAACCACTCGGGATATTTTAAATCCTTAAAAATGTTCCAAATCTTTGAATTTTCCGAGTCCAGCAAATGAGGGCTACAAATCCTGAGTGCTCTTAGAAACATGGAAGAAATAATTGAGCTTTTAACCCCTTCATCATGATATGAAAAATAATGAATGTACGAATTACAAAACTTAATTTGATGGGGATAATTTTTTAAAGCAGCGGAGTTGAGATGAACCATTTTATGAGTGCATACGAGAATTTAACCGCCGAAGTGGTCAATGACGATGAGACGGAAGGGAATGAAGAATTGAAAGTTTTATACGCCAATCAGTAAGTCCGTAGAGAATGCGATTTAATTGAAGAAATAATGTAAGTTTTTGCATTAGCCGAATAGGATAAGAATGAACACCGGTTAAATTATTATTATTATTATTATTACATGGTGAAATGAATTGCGAGATTTTTAATACTTATAAACTATTTCCCCATATTTTAAATTAGACAAATGCATCACACTAACAACCTTGTTTGTCATTGCATTCTGCACAACATTTTATATATAGCTAGAGGCGGGGCCACCAGCTTGACATCCGTGTGAAGAGAGACCAACGTACGAACCATAACGTTCATAAGGTATATATATATATATATATATATATATATATATATATATATATAATTATATATATGTGTGTGTGTGTATATATATATAGTTTTAAATAATTGCAGATTTAACAGCCATTACATTTCAAATTAGTTACAGAACATAATTCCCTTTCTTAAACGTTACAGAAATTAATATCAGGGCATACATTTTATAAATTTATGCACGATAATACTGAAAACTATACTGTGCACTCTGCATATTTGGTACAATTTAAAATAATTAATTACTGAAAATATTTGTTGTTACAAATATATATACACATAGAACTTCACAACAAATCGAGTAACTACAAACGGGAATCGGCTTTTTATCTGGCTAAACACAAATTTATCATTGGCCTCAGGGTTACACGAGTGGAATAATTGCAGAAATCCAGTAAATTTCCCTCCACGAGTCATATGCATGAGAAAGCACAAGCAATACTGGCCACAAACATTGCTGTACAAACTCTGGAATCGGTAAGGATTCCACGCTATTTGTCGAATTTGCAACTGTTGGAGAAATTTTACAATAAAAACATCACTCCATGGATGTCCGCCCAGTGAATTATAGTAGTACATACCTTCCCCATTTTAAATATAAACGGCTATCCAATGGATCCCTTCTCCACTGCCCACGTCTCTATTTGTGATAAGTGCCCCGCAGTCTCTCGTGACTGGAAGTTTCAAAGTTTCGTTCTTCGCAAACACGACACTAAATTTGGTGCGTGTGAATCGGTCACTTTTCATCACTCTCTGGAGTGTAACCGTGTCCATTTTCAAAAGTCTGTGACGACACCCCTAAACCTGTCAACTTCGATTAGAGCTTGCGACTCAAGATAAACTACTACACTAATAGGGGCGACTAGCGGCTTGTCGAACTATAATCTGACTGAGATGTTTCCATTCTGCTGTAGGCTTAAGTGCGTGTTTATACTCTCACAGAAATCGGGGGACAGGTCTAAATGGTATAGGTTCGAACTCTGGACGAATTCATTCTGCGTTACACCGATTCTAATCCGTCGCAAGTACCGACACTATGTGCAAGATTGCTATACGCTCTCGCCAAAGTGAAAACTCGTCATCTGAAGAATAATGCTTTTCCAATGTCCCACCAAAAGCTACCCCGTTGACATACAAAGTTACATTTTTAAGGCGGAAATTTTCGAATTTAAATGCGGGTTTTTTGGTTTTTCCCATTCACAGAAGCGTGTTCCTGCATTCCAGTTAATATCCTTTTAGGCAGAGCTCCGAGAGCAACATTTTCTATTTGCTTGGATGTTAAACCTGAAGGGACTGTGAACATCTTAAGCTGAACTCTATTAATTGGGTATTTCACTGTGGCCTGTAATAAATTTTTCTCAATTTCCATCTGCTTAGCAGAGCTTAATTTCACCCGATGTACGCGGATATATGTCTCTATAATATGAATCACACAGGCTTCGCGCCCTCTTCTTGGTCATCATCCAGATTTAAACAAATTTCAGGGCTGGTACGGGTGAGTTTTAATTTCATATCGCCCCTATTCACAAGCAACTTCTCCTGGAACGTGAAATCTGTGTGAAGGCGTCCGAAGCAGTCATATACCTTCTTTAGAGAATTTTTAAACTTGTTCTTTATGCTATTTTCATCTTTAGCCTGAAAATAACCTTCTGCAGTAAAAAGGTATCCTTCGCTTCTTTTGAAAAGTTGAGGACATTTATCAGATAGGATCGTAGGTGGTAGTAGTCAGACCCTGCCGAGATGTTGACCTGATTTAAATACACGTCACACTGGCTGAATATGGCGTGGAGAAAGTTTGTTTCTGGGTATACAGCGTAGTCGTTTTCACAAGCCGATCCATCTGAATGTGCTATTCGTAGTTTAGGGTACATATGCACACAGCTTGGGTCAAAAAAGTAAGATCCTGAGCTCGCGATTACGAATTCTATAGGAGCATTCGGCGAGATAATAGTTTTGAGCGGGTTAATTGTAATAAAGTCACTGTGTTCTATAGATATTTATGTCGGGGGCATGTCAAGCAGGGCCAGCTCCGATTTACAACATTATGAACGACGCGGATGGATGAGAAGTCCCATGGCCCCCCCCCCCTAAAAATGGACCCAATCCCGCTTCCGCGCTGATATCTTATCCCTCGGTAGACTGAGAACGGCCTTTGGGTAATTCTATCGCAGTACGACGGAAGTGAAGCTTCTCTGTTAAGCTCCCGTCTCTGAAAGGAAACCTTCTCCCCTCAATCGTTCTTATATACTGTATATTGAGATACTGGTTATTAGGTTAGTTGCGACTTTGACATAATGAGGTTTATCGTATGTAATACTCAAACTCTTCCATCTATGATTCTGTATGTGGGTAATGCGCAGCAGCCGCGCCTGGGTATCCCCTACAAACTGATGCTCCGCGATATTACTGTAAATATAGCACATGTCCATGGGAGGGTCTCCATCGTTCAATTTCTCCAATTTTAGCTGATAATATGCACAAGTCATGTTGTGACTCGTGAAAAGTATCTCTTTGGAAGGCTAGTCCATATCTGCCCTCGGTTATAATTTTGAACAGTGCTCTGTCTTAAATATTTCTGTTAGCCTTCGATTTTAGAGTCAGAGTATGTATCGGGCTATCTTTATTTACGATTTCGTATACTAAATCAGACGTAAGATTTGAACTTTTCAAAATACCATTTAAGTCACTCACAATATCCTCGGCTGTGTCATAATGACCCGGCGATAGTTTTACTTCTGTAGTGTAGTACTGGGCCTCCCCACTTAGGGCGGAATGCATGGTACCGTCCCGAGTTACTCCGGCCTTTTCACACTCATCACGGTTTTTAAGACTCATAAAAACGGGCTCTTTCTTGTCAATACTTAAAAACATGGTGGCCAGTTGAAATTCCCATATTCCAGCCTCATATGATTCACGACCCAATTCAATGGGCCCATGAAGTTCTGTTATAAAGCTGGCCAGGGTATTGTTAGGATGTACAGACAGAAAAAAAAAGAGGACGAGAGTGTGACGTAGAAGTGGTTAGGCGCCATGTTGTAAAGTATTTAAGCTTCATTATTGCATCAGCTTTTATATAGGTGTCGAAGCTTTCTGGGTACCCTAGCCATTTTACCAGGTGCATTTTTCTCGTTCCTGAACCTTCGCTTCCTAAAATTTCAATTTTAAACACTATTTTTCCTAAATTAAATGTCACTCTCTGCAACTCCTCGCTATAAAAGCCACCCCAATTTCTTCACCATTCAAATCTTCAACGTAATACATCATCATTTCGTCTTTCGGCCTCATACATAGATCTAACTTTAAAAATCTCACGTGTCCAAATCTTTCTTGAAGCTTCCTAAAAGTTTTTCAATTTTAAACACTTTTTTTCCTTAATTAAATGTCACTTTCTGCATCTTCTCACCATAAAAGCCACCACCAATTTCTTCCTCATTCAAATCTTCAAAGTAATACAACAGCACCTCGTCTTTAGGCTATATAGACCTTACTTTAAAAATCTCATGTGTCCAACCTTGCTCAAATCCCTTCGCGAATTTATTCCCCGAACCAGAGAGCCTAACATAATCAATGATTTTGAAACGAACAGAGCGTGGTGGCGCTCAACGATTATCTTTTCTCACCTCACGTTCTCTGTGCGTACCTCTTTTTAAAATTTCGTTAGTTGTTGTACCAATCGCTCGGTGGTGTGAACGGTTGTAGGATGAAGCAAGCGCCTCCAGAATTTCTATATATCTGTATGTTCTTTTGTGTGTGAAATAGCAATGCATGCGTTCCTTTCTGGTATGCTAAACTCTTTCGGCTAAATATGCCTATGTATAGAATTGCTAGAATAATAACTGATATTGAACTCTGCCAACATGTTCTGAAAAGCTCGGCCTATAAATTCTTTCCCCATGTCCGTAAAAAATTAGCCAGGAATCCTGTTTTCTTTCAACATCAGCGCTTTGGCGGCTTTAGCAATTGTTTCGGGCGATTTATTTATTATTCACCGGGATTAGCCACAAGTATCTAGAGCAGAGCTTTCCAAACTTTTAACGTTGGCGACAAACTATTTAAGCATAACAATTTTCACGACACATTAATTAATTTTTGTTATCAAATATCAAATATCAGATAATTTTTCAGTAGGTGGTTTATCTTGTAGCCGATTTTGTTGATAGAAAAATCAAAATTTTCAAAATACAAAAACACTAATGTGTCGCGACACACCAGTTTGTAAAGCTCTGATCTAGAGAAAACATCTATTATAAAGAGGATGTATCTATAGCCGTTATTATACACTGAATATCTCTACATGTCTGTTAAATCAGCCTGCCAAATAGAATCAGCCGAGGCTGCTAATGTCTTGGCAGTTTTAAACTTTCTTCTCACAGGCTTATGTAGTGTATAAGCATCTTGCTCCAGCAAAAACCTCTCAACATCTTTTTTTCTCTATTCCTTCACCATAAACCCCTCTATACAGTCTATCAACAACCCCGTAGGAGGCTGGATAAGAAATTTCATAATAACAATAGTCAAGATTATCTGAAAATTTTAATCTTATTTCAATTATCCAACATGAATTTACACTAAGAAGGATCTTGTTTAGTTAGCTAACCTCTTGGGCTTTTCAGAGTTTTTAACTGATGAACTAGATAATGGTCATAATATAGTAGCCTACACATTATTTATTTGGTTTTAGTAAGAGTCTGTTAATTATGCAGAGGAGTAGAATGGCGCAAAAGGAGAGAGTGCAATACAATTGCAAATGTTGATCAATGTTGCAAGAGAAATATCGCATAAGGTTATACAACAAGGGGGATGTTGCAAGAGGCTATGCAACAAAGGGGAGGGGATTGTTGCAAGAGGTTATGCAACAAGGGATTATGAAACTTGGGGGCGGAGTTTTCCCACAAGTTGCAATGAACTCCCGCTGAGGGGGACCTCTTTGGGGGAGAAGGTGGGACGACTTCACCCCCCCCAAAGGGGTATACCTAACCTAAGAGAGAGAGAGAAAGGAGAAGAGAGGTGTTCGCTTGGGAGGAGCCAAGCGCATATTAAGACTTCATCCCTGCGGCCGCTGTCTTATAAGACCCTAATCAGCCAGTTGGTTTGACCAGCCAGTTGGCACAGTGTATAGAACGTTTGGACAAATGCATGTACATCCCCGACTGTACGCCCATAAAATATTACACACACACACACACAACTATATGCGCGATTATATGCGCCGGGTTCGAGACCCGGTGGCGGCGCGTCCTTCCACGGTTGGTAGATAAATGAGAAACCGGGGTATCCTTGTGGTTCGTGTTAAACTGTAGTCTAAGGTGGAGTGTAAACATCCTTCCACGATTGGTAGATAAATGGGTAACCAGGTTATCCTAGCAGGGACCCCGTTAAACTGTATCGCAAGAAGCGGTCATGTTGTTTATCTGTTTGTTTATTTCCCTCTCTCTCTCTCGCGCTCTCTCTCTCTCTCTCGCGCGCTCTCTCTCTCTCTCTCTCTTATATATATATATATATATATATATATATATAATATATATATATATATCCCCGTTAAACCATAGGTCTAAGGTGGAGTGTAAACATCCTTCTACGGTGGTGGATAAATGGGCAACCAGGAAATCCCGTTAAACTATACTGCAACACTCGAGCATGTTGTTTATCTGTTTGTTTATTTCCCTCTCTCTCTCTCTCTCTCTCTCTCTCTATCTCTCTCTCTCTCTCTCTCTCTTTTTTATATACAGGGTGTCCAAAAAATAACTATATACTCTTTATAGCATCATATATTTTATAATTAAAAAAAAAAAAACAATATATTGTTATAGCAATTGCCAATGAAAGGTAAATTAGTAATCTAAGTGATCAAAATGTTATAGCGAGTTGTTTGCATATAAAATTTAATTAACTACGCCAAGTGCTCAAAATGTTCTCCGGCGGCATGAATGCACTTTCAATACAACAAAATCGTGTGGTCTGATGAAGCTACCTTCAAGCTGAATGGCACAGTAAATCGACACAACTGCAGGTACTAGTCACTTGATAATCCACACGTTTATGTGGATAAACATGTTAATTTACTAGGATTAACAGCATGGTGTGGTTTATCATCCAGGGGTTTGGTTGGACCATTTTTCTTTAATGGGACAGTTACCGGTGCCGCATATCTCGACATGCTGCGGACAGAAATTATACCTGCAGTTCGGAAGTTGTTTGGAAACGACGACTTTTACTTTCAAAAAGATGGAGCCCCCCCCTCATTATCATTGTGATGTCAGAAGGTACCTCGATGAAACGTTGCCTAACCGTTGGATAGGACGAAGAGGAAGCGTTGAGTATCCTCCACGTTCACCGGACTTGACTCCACTTGATTTTTACTTGTGGGGCTACCTGAAGGATGCAGTTTATGGTACAAGACCTGCAACACTCGAACACCTTAAGGATGCAATTATGGAAAAGTGCGGGACCATCACAGCATCCACATTAGTCCATGTCTGCGAATCAGTTAGTCGATGCATTCAAAAGTGCATTCATGCCGCAGGAGAACATTTTGAGCACTTGGCGTAGTTAATTAAATTTTATATGCAAACAACTCGCTATAACATTTTGATCACTTAGATTACTAATTTACCTTTCATTGGCAATTGCTATAACAATATATTGTTTTTTTTTTTTTAAATTATAAAATATATGATGCTATAAAGAGTATATAGTTTTTTTTGGGAACCCTATTATATATATATATATATATATATATATATATATATATATATTTCCTCGTTAAAAAATATGTCTAAAGAGGAGTGTAAAGCTTGACCTTCGCCAGAATGAACAATTCGGGCCGAAGCCATCGAAAGCAAAGGCGAGCCTATCTTTCTACAATTCCGCAAAAAAGTTCATCTAATAAATTCTGAAAATTGGTACAAGAAACGTACACAAAATTTATAATCACGTCAAATTGCATTAATTAACTCTCTCTCTGGCTAACTTGAATCGGATATTACGGTCTTTTTCATGTGTAACTTCTGCAAATTAAAACAGGACAAATGGTACACGTAGCATTAAAATGTGCAGCACAAATAAATAAATAGAAAGGAAACATAATAAAGGAGGGAAATGAAGAGCAGAAGAAATGTGAAAGCGATATAAGCAAAAACCTTCCTAAACATTTCCTAATTAAACGATGTACATAGCTGAACAATAGAAGGACATAAATATTTCTGGAAAAAAAAAATGTATATATATATACACACACACAATTATATTAAATATCGTTCTGAAAATTGTGGAGTTTGACGAATGCGATAGATAAACTTCTTTCCGCAGAAGTTTTATTGTTTCGAGCATAGACATCATAAAGATTAAATTTCACGCGCAATTGAGAATTCAGTTTAGCATTTCTCTCAAACATGTGCGATTTGTACCCGAATTCCGAATATATCTTCGAATGTCGCTAAAACCCTTTCTTTTCGCGCACTGATGATTTTTCCTTTTTCCTTCACGGATAAGTGACTTTAATAGTTATTTTCAGTTTCTGATGAATTATGTTTCAGAGATAATAAATTTTCCGAACCTATTTTAGATGGGGTACAATAAATCGTCTACAAATTTATCTTCTAACCTCGTTAAACACTTCATAAAATTGGATGCCTATCATACGTTCAAATCACCCTTCCCCTGCCAAATCATCGGAACCCCAGAATAAAAGATAAAAACTAACGCGTTTCTCTCTCTCTCTACGAATGGGTATATCTGACACGCCCCAGATTTCACGGAGAAGCCAATCACAACTCTGTGGGCGGAGCCCAGGACCTCTGGTTGGGGCTAGGCGGGCATATGCGTTAAGCCCCACCCAAATAGGAAGCTCGCGAATCGGGAATTGTGAGGTGTTCACAGTTACGATCCCATTTATAAAAGGGGGCACTTTCTTCTCAGGGCCCCAATTCAGTCGTTTTTTTTAGAACAGTGCTTTTGAAATACCTCGCCATGAGCCAAGAGTCGCTCTACAACTTTCCGGATTTGTTTGAAGATAAAGATTTATATGCAGCGGCTGCACTCCACCTTTTCGCAGCTGCAGACCGGAACGCCCTACTTTCAACGCAATCCATTGCAGAAATTTGTGACGGAGTGCAAGAATCGTTCAATGAAGACGATATTAAAATGTAATTAATTAATTTGTGATTATATACTTCAGTTCATTCAGTGTTAAATAATTTATAAAAGGCCATAATAAATGCGCTTTGAAAAATAGTTCTTGATTTAAGCGGAAGGCCGGGCCATGTATATATAACGTTTCAATCAGTGTTAGTTAATTTATAAAACGCCATAATAAATGCGTTTTGAAAAACTTGTTTGTGGTTTATTCTCGGTCTATGTACAACATTTCATTCATTGCAAGTATTATAATTTTTAAAATTCGTAATAAAACGAAGTGAAAGGATATCTGCCCAGAGGTCGAGGCCCGGTCTCTAATCATTATATATACATATATATATATATATATATATATATATATATATATGGTGTGGTTTTAAAATACATTTCTTGATAACTTAAAAATTTATAGACAGCTTTGCAGTAGGATTTTAGAAATATTAAAAACTTTTAAGAATTGCCTGCAGGCCTGGCTCGAGACCCGGTGCCGGCAGACGAAGAAGCGTAGCACACCCAGTTAATCTTCCTTTTGAGCTGTAAATTAGTGTACTTGTTTTTAATTATTGCCCATTCTGTTTCCTTCGTGGTTATTTCGGCATATATATATATATATATATATGGTGTGGTTTTAATAATACATATTTTGATAACTAAAAAATTTATAGGCAGCTCTGCAGATAGATTTTAGAAATATTAAAAACTTTCAAGAATTACCTGCGGACCCGGGTTCGAGACCCGGTGCCGGCAGACGATGTCTTAGTACTCTTACTTTTGAAAACTGTCAGGATATCTGCTTTGTGATTATAATTTGCCAGGCGTCCTAATGGACATTTTCTCTTATTGTAACTCTTTGATTAAACTTTAATTTTACTTAACTTTAATTGATTCAGTATGAACTAATCATGTTAACTTTTCCTTAAAGGAGCGAAAAGGAACTTGAACGTGTTATAGCTACTTTTCGTTTTGATGAAAGGGCAATAAATAATTTGGAGGCTTTTCCGCACAGCCAACCCAGCGACCTGAATACCGAGGTCGCGGTATTGGCTCACATCCGGTCCAACGAACGCCAGCTCATCGAGGAACTAATGTAAGTTTTTTGTCTACTCACAATTTATAGTAAATGTTTCATTCGCGTTTATCCTCAACTATAGCCTAGTTTGCACTGAGCTATGATTTCTGAACACAATTCATGAAAAACTGGACTTTAATTAAAATGAATCATGTTGAGCTAAGCATCTTAATTTCTCCTTAAAGTGCCGATACGGAGCTCGAACATGATATACTAACTTTTCGTTTTAATGAAAGGGAAATAAATGATTTAGAGGCTTTACCGCGCAGCCCGCCGATGGGCCTGAATACAGGGGTCGAGATATTGGCTCACATCCGGTCCAACGAATGCCAGGTCATCGAGGAACTAATGTAAATTTTTTGGGGTTAAGAACAAAACTCATTGTATTTTCACTTAATTTATTAAATGGTAGAAAACATGTACAAAGCGGAACCATCGTCCATTAAATAAGCTTTAATGGAGATATTTTACAAATACGCCTTTATACAATATACATACAATTATACAACTTTACACAATACAACGGGTGCTCACAAATGGGTACCTTTTTTATCTGTCTGCATATCAACTCGTCATTCATTTCAGTGTCGCACAAATCGAATAATTTTTAAAAATTTATAAAACCCTTCCCCCGTGACATGTGCATGAGAAATAAGAGGGCGTACATGCCGCACGTGTTGCTATAATATCCTTGAAAGCGATACGGATTTCATACAATCTCAGGTACATGTATCTGTTCGATAAACAGTACAACCACAGAATCGTTCCAGGGCTGAGTGCCGAGTGAATCAAAATAGTACATTCTTTCCCTATTTTTAAAATAGATTGCAAACCAATGAATTCCCTCACCCCTCACAATGTCGGTGTTCACGATAATTCCATACCAGTCTCTCGTAGTTGGCAATTTCAATATTTCATTCTTCGCAAACACGCCGATAAATTTGGAGCGTGTGATTCGGTCACTTTTCATTACTTTCTGGAGTGTATTCGCGTCCATTTTAAAAGTCTGTGACCACGTTCCTGAAACGGTCAACTTCTATTAGAGCCTGTGATTCGAGGTACACGAGTACATTAATAGGAGAGTCTTAGGGTTGGCAAATTCCAACCTGACTGAGATGTTCCCACTTTGTTGTGGACTTAAGTGCGTATTTATACTAGCAGACAAGTCAGGGGTAATATCAAATGAATAAATGCTAAATTCTTCCACAAATTCTTTCTGCGTTACGCCAAACCCAAGCTCGTCACAGGCCCCAGCATTAAGAGCCAGACAACTATAAGCTCTCGCGCAGAGCGGGAACACAGCTTCTGATGAGTAATCAGCAATCATTGTCCCTCCCAATGCAACGCCATTTACGTATAGTCATTTTTTTAAGACCGAAATTCTCGACTTTGAAGACGCTCTTTTTATATTTTCTGTTCGTAGAGGCGTGGTCCTGCATTCCAATTAATAACCGTTTAGGTAGAACTCTAAGGGCCACGTTTTCTAGCTGCTTTGAGGCGAACCTTGCGGCCACCGTGTATAGTTTGATCTGTACTCTGTTAACTGGGTATTTTACTGTTGCGTGTATTAAATTTTTTTCAATTTCTACATATTTCGGGGAATTTCATTTCACTCAGCGTACACGTAAATATGTTTCCAGGATGTGAATCACAACGGGTTTTGCGTTCTATTCTTGATCAGACCCCAGATTTATGCAGATCTCAGGACTTGTGCGTATGAGCTTTAGTTTCAGATCGACGCTGTTCATTAGCGGTTCCTCCTGGAAAGTGATGTCTGTATGAAGACCGCCAAAACACCCGTATATCTTTTGTTTAGAATTTTTAAATTTATCCTTTATACTAATTTCGTCTTAAGTTTGATAATAGCCTTCGGCGGTTAAAAAGGTGTCCTCCACTTCTTTGAAAAGTTGAGGCTTCTAGGTGATAATACCCCGTTCCTGCCGAGATGTTAACTTGATTTAAATACACCTCACACTGGCTGAATATGGAGTGTAGAAAGTTCAGGGTATGCAGAGTAACTATCATCGCAGTCTGTTCCATCTGAATAGGTTATACGCAGTTTAGCGTACATGTGCATGCAGCTCGGGTCAAGAAAGTAAGGGCCTGAGCTGGATATCACAAATTCTATAGGGGCACTAGGTGAACTAATTGTGTTTAATGGGTTAATTGTAATAAAGTCGCTATGCTTAATAGAGACCTGAGTGGGGGGCATATCAAAGAGGGACAGTTCCGATTTACAACATTGTGAACTACACGGATGGATGAAAAGCGCCATGACGAGTCAGAAATAGTACCACCTCTCTCGACAACTAGTGATCAGCCTATGATTCGTGAGGGTAGTGTCCTCAGCTTATATCAGTTAAAAAAATGATCATCCATAGGCTTAGAGCACTGTCTTCTTGACAGTTCTCTTCTTTCCGCCACCACGCATTTTTCTCTTTGCATCTTTGACGATTTCGTCCCGTGTACGTTTGAAATGTCTTTTTAGAGCTACTTTAGGTTTAGTTCCACCCATTATATCTTCTACCGCGTTAAAACCTGATTGTAAAGCGTTCCTCCCGAGGTATCTAGCACCCCTCTTCAACAGTGGGACATCGGTGCGTAGTATGGTTAAAAAAATGGATCCAAGCCCACCCCCACGCTGATATCTCACCCTTCGATAGACTGTGAATGGCCATCGGGTCATTATAACTGAATGCGACGAAAGTGTAGTTTCACTGTCAAGCTCCCATCACCGAATGGGAAATTTTTTCTGTCAATGGATGGAGATGGAGAGCTTTCACCCAATTTCTCCATCTTCAACTGATACATTAAGCTGGACAAGTCTTGTTGTGCCTCGTGAAAGGTATCTCTGGAGAGCTGCGCTGTATCGGCCATCAGCCACAATTGTGAACAGCTCTTTATCTTTAATATTTCTACAAAGCGTTGATTTTAACTTCAATGTGCATGCAGGTGTGTGTATGTTTACCACTTCAAAAAGTAAATCGTTTGTTAGGTACGACTTTTCAAGACTCTTGTTTAACCCCATCACAATTTCCATGGCTGTGCCATAATGACCGATTCCTAGGGTTACATTTGTACTATAGTATTGTACTTCACCGAACAGGACTGATCGCATAGTATTGTCTAAGGTTATGTCTAATTTTTCGCACTCATCGATTCTTCTAAGGATCAGAAATATAATTTCCTCATTTTCAAGAGTTAAAAATTTGGTAGCTAACTGGAGTTCACATAAACCCACCTCATACGAATCACGCTCCAATTCAATGGGTCCGTGAAGTTCTGTTGGCCAGGGTGATGTTAGGATGTACAGAGAGAGAAGAAGAGGAGGGGAGTGTGACATAGAAGTGGCTAGGAACCATGTTCCATACTATTTAAGCTTCATTATTGCAGCAGCTTTTATATACAGTGCCCGCGAAAAGTATCCGATCACTCAAGAAAATACAATATTTTCCCTTGATATTCAGAGACACGTAATTCACTTTCTATTTGTTCTAGCGACATCTGGTAACTTTGAGGTTGCTCGCTGATATGAGAGCTATCCAACGCATTCTCAAATTAGTGTTCTGGTAGCCTTCGTTGCGGGTGGCTGTGTCTCAAATTTGTCAGATTTCACTGTTTGTGTAAATTTCTTGATTTTTTTTTTTTTTTACAGAAAGTGGTGTAAATAAAATTTATATATAATGTGTGCTAAAAAACAACTTAAGAGTGATTGTCGAGGTGCTATTGTTGCTTTGCATGCATGTGGGAAATCACAGAGACAGATAGCTAAGGAATTAAACATATCCCAAAGTACCGTTAATTTATGGGTTTCACGGGCTGAGAACAATGGTGGCCTAACCACGCCAGTCCCTAAAAAACGATCTGGCAGACCGAGAAAAACAAATTCGCGAACAGACAAACTTATGAAACGTTTAGTATTGAAAAACCCAACAATAACTGCGAAAGAAATAAAATTTAATATGAATAATTTGTTATCTGGTGTTTCTGAACGAACTATCCAGGAGCGGCTCCAAAAAGAACTCGGATTACCATCTCGCCATGCTGCTAAGAAACCGTTCATTAATGAAAAAATGCGTAAAAAACGTGTCGCATTTTGTAAAAAATACATTCATTGGACTGTTGATGACTGGAAGAAGGTTTTATTTAGCGATGAGTCGACATTTTTGACATTCAGAAGTTGTCCAAAAAAGGTTCACCGGCCTATTGGCTAAAATAGGATGGACCCTAAATACACCCTAAAGACAATTAAACACCCTCCAAGTGTGATGGTTTGGGGTTGTTTCGGTTACTATGGGCGTGGAAACTTATATTTTCTTCCGAAGAACACAACTATGAATGGTGCACGGTATTTAGCAATGCTACAGGATAAACTTCGAATGGCAATGGCAATCCAAAGGACAAAAACATACATGCATGATGGTGCACCATGTCACAGGGCCAAAATAGTGACAAAATGGATTACTGACAATAAATTTGATATTTTGGATTGGCCTGGTAATAGTCCAGATCTCAATCCGATAGAAAATCTGTGGCTAATAATAAAAAATAAGGTTGAATGCCACGACACTGGCTCAGTCGAAAAATTACAAGAGGCCATCAAAAAGGTATGGTGCAAGGAAATATCAGTGGAAGTTTGTCAAAACTTGATTAAATCCATGCCAAAACGTCTAGAACAAGTCATCCAAACCAAAGGACAGATGACAAAATACTAATATAAGGTTAGTATACATTTAAACATTGTTTTTTATGTAAAAAATACAAATTTTAAGGGTGATCGGATACTTTTCGCGGGCACTGTAGGTGTTGAATCTTTCTGGGTAACCCAGCCATTTCACCAGGTACATTTTTCTCTTTCCTAAAACTTTGCATCCTAAAACTTTTTCGATTTTAAACACACTTTTTCCTAAATTAAATGTCACTTTTTGCAACTCCTCGCGGTAAAAGCCTTCTGCGATCTCTTCCTCATTCAAATCTTCAACGTAATACATCATTATCTCGCCTTTAGATCTCATAGCACTAACTTTAAATATCTCACGTGTCCATACTTGCTCAAATCCCTTCGCGAATTTATTTCCCGAACGTGATAGCCTTACATAATCATTTATTTTGAAATGTTTAAAGTGTGGTGGCGGTGCTCCATCTCTTCTCAACTCTGGGCACGTACCTCTTCCTAAAACTTATTTTGGTGTTGTGCCAATCGTACGGTGGTGCGAAAGGTTGTATGACGACGCCAATGACCGCAGAATGTTTGTATATCTGTATGTGTTTTATGTGTAAAATAGCGATGCATGCGTTCCTTTATGGTACGTTAAACTCTTACAGTTAAAGAGGCCTTATGTATAGAACTGCTAGTGTAGTAACTGATATTAAACTCTGTCAGCATGTTCTGAAAAGCGCGGCCTATCCGTACAAAAATAGCCAGGAACCCTATCTTCTTTTAAAATCAGCGTTTTGGTCGCTTTAGCAACTCTTTCAGGCGATTTATTTTTCAGTTGAATTAACCACAGATATCTAGAGAATGCATCTATTATGAATAGGATGTAGCGGTAGCCATCATTATACACTGAATATCTTTGCATGTCTGTTAAATCTGCTTGCCAAATACAGTCAATCGAAGCCGCTGTTGTCTTGGCCGTTTTAAACCTTTTTCTCACCGGCTTATGAAGTGTATAAGCATCCTTCTCCCGCAAAAACCTCTCAACATCTTTTTTCATTACTCCGTAAACACCTTTGTACAGTCTATTAATGCCGCCATAGGAGGCGGGGTTGGAAGTGTCATAATAGCGTTTACTTAATAAGTTAACCATTTGCGTATTTTAGAGACACGTGGATAAGGTTGGCCGTTTGTTCTCTTCTTTCTCCTCTTCAGAGACGCTACTGCTGGGGGAGATGGCGGACTCAGTTGTGACACATGCGAGACCTGATCCAAGTCTTTTAACCTATTCAGATTACCTATCAATGTTTTGGGGACATTTATTTGTTGTAGTCTTGCTTTAATATGCTTCCATCCTGTTGCTGAGGGCTTGTTCCACTTTCTCACCAGGTCATGGACAATATCAACGATGTTGGATCTTTGTTCCTTCAACAATGACCTCGCCTGAATCGGCCGACTGTATGATGGGGTCCTCACTCAATAGATTGTAAAAATGTAAGCCTTTATTTCTCAATGTATGTGGGAGACTGCTTTTTAATACATGCTGGATGTGTTGTGTTCCGTTATTCTTTGGCTGGTCATCTCTAACGTCGGGCCCGGTTCCTATGTCGCCATGCTGAGCGTTGCTCGCGCTGTGCCTAATAACCACGGTGATCTCTGTCGGATCCTTATAATCTTCATACTCATGAAGAAATTTCTGCAAAGCATCTTCGTACTAGATCCTTTTCTCATCAGGTGACTTTTCACTGATTAATAGGGCTAACAACTCGCTTTCCATTCTTTTAAGCCTGCTTTTATGGGGTTCTGGAATCTGAACTTTGCAATGAAGCATACACCTCGTGCAGAATCACTACCACCTTCTTCATTATATTAATCTAGTCAGTAAAAGCCCCAAAAGTGAAAGTAAGTTGGGGTGGAATGATCCCCCTCTTTGTACAATAATTCACTTTTTCTTCCCCACAGTTTGACTTTTATGAGCGAGCGCACGTATTATGTTCTTGTAACGACGTAAGCGAACGTTCTGATGGGGTTTCATTGGCACATTACATTTTATAACATTGAGACAGATTTCGCAGATGCATTTTAAAAAGTCTGAGTCGATATTTTTAACAAACATCTGTTGCAGCGCCCGAGGCAATCGTTAATAGATTTTTATTAATTCACGATATTTCTTCAGTCTATTTGTCATTCTGGAATATACACCGTTTCAGGTTCGTTTGGGAATATATTCGTTCTTAGAAGCACCCTAAACGTGTTTCGCGGGTGAAGGTCACAAAGAAAATATCCGTAACGCTGACTTGTGGTTCTTTATAAACTGTCAAACGACACATCTCGCATGTATCTATTTTTGAAAAATAGGTTCTGATTGATGAAGAATACTTTTATGTTAAGATGTTGGGAGAACACTGTAAATGTCTTGGCAAACGTTTTATCCATTTCCAACATGAGATCGTCAATTACGATGACTGTATAATCATTACCCTTTATAAAATTAACATCATATACACCTTTGTGGAACTAAATTTCATCTTGGTACTCGTTGAACACTGACTGATACGTCGAATAGCACCATATTACTTTGTGCACAAATTTTGAGAACATCTCTCCCTTATCTTTAATGATTTTAAGCATAAATACAATTTTACCACATCCTGTAGGGCCAGATATAATGCATGTGGAGGGGCTTGTGAACCTGAATTTTTCTACAGATTCCATCTCTAACACGTCACACTCCTAAGTGGATCATTTACAAAATATTACAAATTTTGAGTGCTGCTCCTTATATTCTTGTTTTTCTTCTTCCTCAGAACCGTGAATGACGACGATGTACAGCCCCCCCCTCATCGATATCACAGATGAACCCGATGACCGTAGCTACAGAATCCTTCCCCGCTGACGAACCCTCACCAGCGACATGTAGCATGCGACATTCAAAGCGGAAGCATGATGAAGAACCCTCCACGTCAGGTATAAAGCGCCAGGATTGCGCCGGTTGTTAGACCCCAGTAATAGAGCCCCAACCCTCTACGTCTTACGACACAACCCCACAATAGTACCTTCCTCAAATATCCCCATTGTTCATTCCGGGTACTTCCTCGCAGCAGCTTCTCATACTGTGGAGGATGGTATAACATTCGAGTTGGTGCGCACCGCTACCCCACCCTCCCTGACTAGAAATCGGTACGTGGTCAGGGTTGACCCTGGATCCCTGTATACCAACGGACTGCGACGCGTAGTTGAACGTATTGTGGAGTTTGCCCTTCAGAACCGCGACGAACGTGAAGTCCGGACGAGGTTGTCCTTCAGGTTCGGGTCAGATGACGGGGACGTAGATGATTTTTGGGTATAATACCGTTCAGACGTTTGGGGCTGTAGACATAGATATATCTTGGGCCGTATAATGCAGCCTCTCAAAGTAGTACAGCCTTCAATATGGACAACTTCATGGTAGATATTGACAGAGTATTCCGGGTTGCGGGTCATAGTGCCACACCTTATACTCTTAATTTCAATTCTCCGGTTATTTACAGAAAGCATTTAAACGTCGATCGTTTGTGGCTTTATAGCAATAGTCTTAGCTCATATGTTCACTGTGCTAAATACATGGACGCAAAAAATTTGGCTGCCTACGGTTGTGCAGCGTGCCCGTAAACTGGCTTCAGATTGTAAGCTTGAGTTTGAGTGTAATATGGGTCCTGAAGAACTGAGAAGGGCCGAGCAGGAAATGAATGCACGTATATCGTATTTGGAATGGATGATCGTCGTAGGACTGTGTATGTTTTTAAAAGCGCGTGAGAGATCGTACAAGACCTCTACTTATTTTAGGATTGTCAGGAACATCGTATCTCCCCATCCGTAACATAAGGGCTCTCTACGCCAGTTATGATAAAAGTCGAAAATATGGAAGGCATCATGATTTGTGTAAGGGATGTCTCGAGTTTGCTGATGATATGAAACATTGTAAGGATTGCTACATGGTATGTGAGCAGTGTAAAAGCCCCAAATGTGAAAGTCGTGTAGTTGAAACCGAGAAGAGGGAATGTAATGTGTGTAGACGTACATTTTTCAATAATAAATGCTTTGAACTCCATAAATCAATGGCACTTGCAGGAAAATGAGGATTTGTAAGTGCGGTATGTTTCACATGATGGATAATTGGGGGAATTTCAAACATAAATGCGATGAAATTCACTGTTCTACATGTCATGAAAAATATAAGGCGGATGGAGTGAAGCATGTATGTTATATGAAAGATGCTAAGCCTAAAAATAGCCCTTGTATAACCGTGTACTACGATATAGAAACTTACACGAACGCTGAAACCAAAGAGGTATTCCACATTTACTCGTAAGTCAGACTATCTGTGATGAGTGCATGGAGATCGAGTGTGATGTGTCACAAATGTGGAAAACGGACAAACGTTTTTAAAACGATGCACACGACAGCCCTGTGAAACTCTTTGTATCCTATATTGTCAAATTAGCGGACAAGTTAAAAAAAATGACTGTGTATATTCTTGCCCATAACGGGGCGAAATTTGACACACAGTTCCTTTATAAGGAGTTGCTTGAACACGAGTCGTCTGCGATATTTACAGGTGATCCCTTGAAAAGAGGCAACAAACTAATACAGATGCAGATAAGAGGTAATGTACAGTTTAAAGACACCCTGCTGTTCACACCTTGTAAATTAGCAAAGCTACCCAAGGTCATGGGCGTAGCCGCTGAAGTTTCAAAAGGGTATTTCCCTTACACATTCCTCACTAACGAAACTTTGAATTACGTAGGACTACCTCCACCCAAACATTACTTTAACTACACCAACATGAGTGATAGTGAGCGTGAAGATTTTGACCGCTACTAACAGTTTTAATGAAGCTAGTCCATACAATATAGCGATGAATGTGAACGTTATTGCGTGAATGATGTGCGTGTGTTTAGGTATGTTTCCAGGCCTTTAGAAGGATGTACATAGCCCGTTTCAAATGCGATCCGCTGCAAGTCGCGACCACGATCGCCTCATTATGTTTTACAGTGTTCAAGAATAACTTCATGCCTAAAGACACCTTAGCAGTCATTCACAGAAACAACCCCCGCAGTTATGGGCACAAGGCTATTTACTGGCTCATACACCTACAGCAACAGACCGGGGTATATAAAACATGCCCGCAACACGGGTGAAGTACCCGTTAAGGTCAATGGTCGTGTTTTTGGGTTGATGGCCTAAGTGAGGATCCAGCCACTGGTGAGAAGACTGTGTATTCCTTTAACGGCTGCTGGTGGCATGGATGCCCGCGCGCTGAATGTGCCGTCACAGGGGACCTTTATGGAAGATCCCCGCCGAAGGCCTCGCATGGACCCGTAACCGTGATCAACTTATAGGTTCCCAGTTCACTCACAAAATCGTGTGGGAGCATGAGTATGATGCACGGATGGAAACAGATGACCAGTACCGTGAAGAAATAAGGGCCATCAAACGTTCAATGGTGCTGGATCCCCTCAAATGCGGTGAAAGCTTGTTTGGAGGGCGTACAAACCCATTCAAGCTATACTTTCCGCCTACGGAGGGCGTGAAACTCCATTACTACGACTTCTGCTCTTTATACCCCTACGTGATGAGGAACAATCCGTACCCAGTAGGTGTGCCTGAAAAACTGGTGGGTCCCACCATACCAACCGTCGAGGAATTTTCAGATAAATTGAATGAGCGCTACTTTGGACTCTCTTTCGTAGACGTGCTCCCCCCTCGCGATTAATGGATGCCAATCTTACCCGTCGTTATAGATCACAAGCTCATGTTTCCCCTGTGCGTGAAGTGCGCAGAGGAGAACAACGGTGATTGTAACCATACAACCAACCAGCGGAAGATCAGAGGTGTATATACAAGCTCTGAGCTGGCACTGGCCTTTCGCCATGCGTACAGAATATTGAAGATACATGAGGTGTGGAGGTTTTAGAAGTTACCCAACCTTTTCACACCATATATAAACGCTTATTTGAAAGTTAAAGTAGAAGCATCTGGATATCCGCGAGGGGTTGATACCGAAGATGAAAAAACGGTTTATATTCAGCGTTACCGTGCCCATGAAGGTATACAGCTTGACTGTTCCCAAATTATTAAGAATCCTGGCAAGCGCTTTAGTGCAAAGTTGTGTCTAAACAGTCTTTGGGGGAAATTTTCACAGAATACTGGCAAAGGGAACGTTCATTTGGCACAAAGTTATAGTGAAGTCTGGGATTATGCCAACGCTCCCGATAAAACGATTATGGAGATCGTGAATGTAGGTAATACTTACATAATAAAGTAAGAAATCACCGAACTGGCCACAGATACCTCACGGGTTACAAACATGCCTGTAGCCAGCTTCAAGCGGCCTACGCCCGCATCAAGCTTTGGGGACTACTGCACTCTCTTGGACGAAGGGTGATGTACGCTGACACAGATAGCGTGATATTCACAGCAATGGAGGGTAAATACATTCCTGCTATTTGGGAATTCCTCGGAGAGCTAACTGACGAGATCAAGGATGAGTATGGTGATGGTGCATACGCAGACTCATTTGTATCAACAGGGCCAAAAACCTATGTGGTACGGTTAAGGGTGGGGGATGATATGAAGTATATCATGAAGGCTAAGGCAATCACGCTTAACCATGCGAACCGTCGAGTCGTTAACTTTGACGCGTTGAAGCATCTAGTGTGCTTGGAAGATGAGGGCGACCAGCCACCGCAACTGACTGTGGGGACGCACAATTTTCGGGCGCAGAAACTGGGGTGTGTGAAGGAACTTAGGGGCACGAAGGTATGCCGTAACACATATAGGAAGCGTTACCAGATGCCTGGTACCTATGATACCGTACCCTTTGAATACCTTATCCCTTAATTGTATTTATATATATATATGTATTGTTAACGATATGTTTATTTATTATGTATATTTGCTTCAATTATGGTTTCATTTTCTCCTTTGCGTGAGTGCGTGTGTACATTCCTAAGCTCCGCCCACTAAGATCGGTCACGTGACTCCTGCCATTACCTGAGCATATTTCTATCCCTGCGTGCTCAGTTGACCTCTGCAAACCCTTGAGCTCAGACGTGTATTTTCTCGCGTAGACGAAAAATAGTAATGGCTACCTTTAATATTGTGTTCAACGTTTATGTAGTGGTATTCGGCAAAGTGCCAAGATGTGGAGGATACTGAAAAACTCCCTATTCCACCCTCCTTTGATACTTTTAAGGCTACATTGAACCGTGCGATGGAACAAGATGTTGAAATACTCTATGGATATTCTGGCGAAGCATTGTAGGATTTCGTAATACAAGCGATGTATTGAAGTATGTTGTAGACCTAACCTTTATAAAAGCTCACATATACCGCGAAGTAGAAGAAACAACACGTTTAGAAGATAAACAACGGTGACAAGCGATATTATGTCATGTTACATCATACCGAGTACCCTACGGTTAAGAATGTAAATCTTGTCATCAAGGAGAATCTTAAGTATTTTAACCACTATATTAATATACGAGGGTAATTCAATAAGTATCCGCACTTTTTATTTCCACAATTTTATTTTCACATCTGATAGATTATAAACACATCACTTCTCAACATAGTCTCCCTGTTTCTCAATACACTTAGTCCAGCGATCTACAAGCTTCCCAAGCTTCCTAATGCCATCAAAAAAGAATGTTTTTGGCTGTGTGCGTAGCCTGTCATGCACCGCCTCCTTCAGGTCATCATCGCCTTGGAATCGCTAACCTCTCAAAGCGTCTTTTAGTGGTCCAAACAGGTAAAAATCCGAACGTGCCAGGTCTGGACTGTAGGGTGGATGGTCGAGAACTTCAAATTTAAGTTCTTGAAGACATTTTCTCGTCTGTGCAGCGGTATGAGGGCGCGTATTGTCGTGTAACAGAATAACACCTTCCCGTTGCAAGGAAGTTCAAAGCGCAGCCGTCAGCAGGTGAAGTTATGCTAACACTGTTTTGGGATACACGCGGCCCTATCCTTGAACATTATCTAGAGCGTGGAACTACAGTAACAAGTGCATCGTATTCTGACATACTCCCATATATACACCTCGCTGTATATATGGGAGGAGAGAGTTACAACGAGTTACAATAAATATATGAAGAAAGAGTTACAAGGAGTTACAATAAATATATGAAGAAAGAGATACAAGGAGTTACAATAAATATATGAAGAAAGAGTTACAAGGAGTTACAATAAATATATGAAGAAAGAGTTACAAGGAGTTACAATAAATATATGAAGAAAGAGTTACAAGGAGTTACAATAAGAGAAACTGCAGGATAGAGTACCTGGATCAAATAATAAACACAAAGCAACTATCCTAACTGGACTCAAAAGGAAGACTAGCTGGATGTGCTACGCATCATATGCCAGCACCGGGTAACGAACCAGGGACCGAAGCAATTCCCTACCTTTAAAGTTTTAATAGTTCTTAAAACCAACATGTTGAACTTACTATAAATTTTTAAGTTAACACTTACAGGGAAACAAGCGCGTAATAAAATTTCACTTTCAAAGGACGCCTTCATCGCATAATAAAATTCACTGTCTAAATGACATTCTCAGGAAGGAGGATTAGTTAGGCTACTAAACCCCGTTGCAGAGTCTCGAACCCCTGGGCAGATATCCTTCCACTTCGTTTATTATTGTTTTTTATAAGATAACTAACAATTGCAAGGGTTAAGCACTGAATGATACGATGTATATAGCCCGAGAATGAATCACAAACTAAATTATTACGTAATTACTCACATCTCAATGGGAGTTTTCTATGTGAGAGCGAGACTTTCCACCAACCAGAGATTCTGGATTCGTTCTCATGCTCCACCCATTGGGTTGTAATCGGACGAGCCGCGAATTTTGGGGGGGCGTGTCTTTACCAGATATGACTTATTCATTCCATAGATTTCTTTCAGAAATGGAACAGGACCGTAAGAGAGAGAGAGAGAGAGAGAGAGAGAGAGAGAGAGAGAGAGAGAGAGAGAGAGAGAGAGAGAGAGAGAGAGAGAGAGAGAGTTTTGTTTGGAAAATAAAATTTGTTTTTCTGAGGTGTAGAGCAATCTGACGTATATCGAAGTGTATAAAAGGCAAAAATAACAGATGTCAGGTGTTTTTCGAAATTTTACCTGTCACTTTCCACACAGGTGGGTTTTGTTACATTAGTTCCAGGTGCAGAGGCGCCAGTCTGTTATAATCTTGGTACAAAAAAATAACTAATATATATAAATATATATATAAAATAATGTCCTTCAATGACTACTAATTTTTTGATGTAACACGACCCACTCAACTGTAAGTTACTACTGAGATTTACCTCTCTTGATAGGTATTATTGGTTCAAATGGTCAGCTCGTGTTTTAAAAGAATAAATTGGAGCAAAATGCTTTATTACCTTACCTGTGATTATATATATATATATATATATATATATATATATATATATAGTGGGCCTAGATTTAGCCGTTTAAGGTGATATTGACTAATTTAATGCTAGTGATTAATTGATGCCAGTTGTTGTTAGAATGACAGGCTGGGTCAACAATTTATGATGTCCTCCAGTATCACCGGTTGAAAGTGGCTAATGGAGTAGGCCTACTATAATATTTCTGAGTGATACGAATTGCTTCGAGGTCACCAGCTTGGATTACACCCAAGCAAATATTGTTAAGGTTATAAAAAGCACCTTATTGTTTTGTATTTAATTAAGAAAATAAATCAGTTATTTGTTCACAGTGAATAACAAATGATTGACAATAACACCAGTACACATTTGAAAACTTGTCAATCGATTTTTACAAACTAGTTGGTGATTATATATAATTTGAGTGCGCTGATCTCAAAAATATAGTTAGTTTTTCCCTATCACGTATGGTTTTCTTACTACAGGGTGTGTCATAAATCCCCCATTTATCCCCAAATGTGAACCATCTAATCGAGACCAACATTGGACTGCACATGCTAAACCATAATTTTTGTTGTTGTAGACTACAGTAACGCTTACATAATAATGTAGGGTAAATATATACAACAACCAGTCCCGTTCCCAGCAAAATACTCTCCCCTCCCATCAATGGGTGGTTAACATTTGGGGACAGATGAGGTATTACAACACCCCTTGTAGCACGAAATCTTTAGGTGATAGAGTAAAACCTAATTAAAGCAGGATTAAATTGCTCCTAGCTCTTGGACAAGCATATTGCTTGTTTATGAAAGAATAAAAAATAACTGAAAGAAACAAAATATACAGTATTTACCTTCTTTACTTGCAAACATTTCAGGACTTATTCCAAAGACTTAAGACTACGAAGGTAGATCTGACTAATGACGACTAAACCGGTGCTTCTTTGATGTTTTCTTATGCTGTTCGTTAGGCTGATCTCGTTGCAGACACCAGCAGTAATCCGTCATCATATTTGTTTGCCATCTTCCTTGATATCTTCTTTCCATGGTTTTGATGTCCTGGTGAAATCGTTCCCCTTGCTCCTCACTGACATCTCCGAGATTTTCGGGAAAACGGTCAAGATGCGAAAATAAGAAGTGAACTTTCAGGCTCATGTTGCAGCCAAAGGCGCAAAACTTTTTAAGCATATTTTCCACCAGTCTTTCATAATTTTGGCTTTTGTAGTTTCCCAAGAAGTTTTCAACATCTTTGAAACCAAGCCATGCTTCTTTTTCTTTATTGGTCATTGTGTTCAGGAAATGATCGTCTGTCAATAACTTTCTAATCTGAGGACCTATAAAAACAGCTTCCTTTATTTTCTCGTCGCTAATCTTTGGATATTTTGAACAAATGTACTTGAAACACTCACCTTCTCTATTCAATGCTTTGACATACTGCTTCATCAAGCCTAACTTAATGTGCAAGGGTGGTAGGAGGATTTTATTTGGTTCAACTAGATGTTCATGTAAAATGTTCTTTGATCCTGGGGTAAGATTCTCTCTAGGAGGCCAAGTTTTCCTCCTCCAGTGCTGGTCACGTGCTCGACTATCCCATTCGTAGATGAAACATGGCATCTTAGTGTATCCTGATTGCTGCCCAAGTAACATGCAAAGGACTTTGAGATCCCCACACAATATCCATCTGTGATTTTGATACTGAATTTTTTCCAGAAGCAGTTTCATGTTATCATAGGTCTCTTTTAAATGAGTAGAATGGGCCACTGGGATTGATTCATATTTGTTACCGTTGTGCAGTAACACTCCTTTTAGACTGGTTTTAGAGGAATCTATAAACAACCTCCAGTCACTGGTTTGGTATTCGATGCCTAGCTTGCACACTAATCCTGTGATGTCCTTGAAAAATACCAAGGGATCATCTTCTTCGAAAAAAGGCACGAAGTCTTTCTCACGATTTCTGTACCAAGCGAAGTATGTGTCGGATGCCAATAAATTGTTCTCCTGCAATCTAGACCCCAAAAGTTCTGCAGAGTCCTTAGGCAGATTCAAATCCCTGACTAAGTCATTTAGTTCGGCTTGGGTTAACGGTTTAGGAGGATCTCGGTCAGCTGTTGGCTGTTCATAAACATCATCATTGTCTGGATTTGGAGCTGAATCAGAATCTGAATTGTATTGATCCAGACTCTCGGGTGGGCGGGGAATAGTAACTTCTGGACCATGGGGTACCGGCCTTATTGCAGATGGAAGACTTAGGTATTGAAGGCTCTCTTTATTCTTTGCATTATAACCTTTAACATTGCAAGAACAGAAGTAGCAGTCGTCGGTATGGTTTCTAGGCTCGCGCCATACCATAGGGATCCCAAATGGCAAACTTTTCTTTTTACCTTTGCTCCAATTCCTTAGTGCCGCAACACACGTAAGACAAACCTTGTGTGGAGCCCAACTTTTGTCTTGATCTCCTAATTTAATTCCAAAATAAGCATGATAAGCTCTCTTAATGAAGGTCGTTACATTTGTCCTTTGTTTTACAACAACATACCGACCACAAATATAACAAAATACAGTATGTCTGGACTATGGGTACATCCTCTAGAAGCCATTATTAAAATTTTAAAGACGTAATGTTAGAATTATCTATCTGAAAAATATGAAAAAACGAAATTAATTAAAGATAAAAAAGGTAAAAAATTACAAAACGCCCCAAAATTGTCTTGCTAATAACTTTAAAACTGTGGGTGATAGAAAAAAACTGGTAGCATTTTTTAATTCAGCGCAGCCAACTGCTTCAGAATCACAACTCAAATTAAAGAAATCGATTTTCATGCAGACCGGTGTAATTATAGTGAATAACAATTATTTTACGGCCTTTATATTATGCTAAGATGACATGGAGCTTAGCCAATAAGAGAAATGGTTAAGAGCTTAATGATCTATTAATGCATTCATTTATGTTAGGCTAATGGCATGCAAAATGGAACACAACATAAAATATGAAATCTAGTGATAATAGAAATTATGCACGTACGTTTTGGTACACTGAATAGAATACGTAACACTGATTATGTAGGATAAAGGTTATGCATGAATGAACATGGAATAAATGATGCAGCCTAACAATTATGGAAATTAGTGACGTGCGTTTATGGTGCTCTTTAGGTCACATATTACACTGCTTATGTAGGGCAGATGTTACGCAGTAGTGGAATACTAAACAAGATGCTGTAGCCTAATGACAATTGGGAGAAGTGCTATGACAATGATTATACGAGTATCATTTATATAAGGTAATTGTATGATGTTAAGTGATTACGCATAAATGGAACATAGAAACAAGATGCTGTGGCCAAATGATAATTGGAAGGGATGTACTAAGTTGGTACACCGTAAATGAATTAGGCCTTCCGTAAAAGAATACTTAAATCTATCATATAAATAAACGGATGTACAGTATTTATATGAATGAACACAATAGTAGAGGCTACGCGGAATTACAATACTGGAACGGCACTCAGATTAGAACATCGGCCTGATGCGTTTTAACGAGAGTCAGTTTGACCGAATTATAAAACACTGCGTTTATAGCCTACTCTTCTGCGGTTCACTGGGTAGGCTTCACGTTATTGTTTTTAAGCAAAGAGACAAGGCTTACCAGTAAGAGAGTGATACCTCTAGGTTGACGCGTTGCTTGGATGGTGGCCTGTTGAACTAATAGGCTCGAGGTGTTGACCGTCCGATTGGTCTCTTGAGCGGGCGCCGGTCGACTGTTGTTGCCTCTTGAGATGGAGGATGTCCTGAAGGTGATCTTGCAGACGTAGGCCCGGGGTTCTTATGACGGCCCCTTGGAAGTTTGTTCCGTAAGTCAAGGTCTTCAAGGTGAAGTGTTGATGGGCCTAATGGATTCTCGTTGACGGCCGTTTTTCGTAAAGCGGTGAAAGCTGGACAGATGTGAAGTGATTTGGGTTTGTAGCTTCGTCGTCAAGCCATGTAACGTGTCCACCTTAAGGATGTTTTCTCGTAGCGTGTTGAGCCTTGCCGGTGCTCTCGAGGATGATTGTTAACCAGTTGAGGTGTGGTGAAAAAGGCCAATGAAAACGCCTACAGGGGGAAAGTCTTCGCTTACTTCGAGTGATGATGCGTTCTTGGGTGAAACGTGTTGAAGTGGGCCTTCACGGGAGCCGGCTAAAGCTGACGTTGTAACGACGTGAAGGATGAACTTAGGAGATGAACGCACGAACGGAGTGAGAGTGAATGTCAGTAAACTGCGCCTTATATAACGAGGAAATTTCGAATTCCGCGGTTCGAGGCTAGCGTCATTGTTTTCTTTTATTATTTGAAACCGCGTCTTCTGAGTTTATTCCTTGACACCACGTGTATCTTCTAAGGATGTTTTGGAGATCTACAGATCTACAGAAGCTAAGGCTAACAAAGACCCTAAGATCCACTCTAAGGTTAGCCCGAGAGAAAGGAAAGAGTAGGGGGTTAAGAGAAGAAAATAAGGGGTTAAGTAAGTAGCAACACCTATCACTCGTGGGTTAACATTCATTCAGAAAAAGAGAAAAAAGGCTCACCATCATCATCCGCCGGCCATTGCTGACAAGTCCGAAAAATAGTCGAAGAGAATAGGAAAGGGGTGAAAGATAAAAAGAAGTAAAATAAGAACGCATATAAACACAGTCTTAACTCACTGTCATACCATGCAAACTACAGACAAGTAAGGAGAGGATAAGAAAGAGAAAAAAAAAGTAGGTAAAGTTAAACAAAAAGTGGGTTAGTTTACGCTACGAGCTACATCTACGTTCGTGTTAGTCTAATTTTTTTTTAATAATAATTTCATTGCTGGCATCACATGCTGGCATGTCATAAGCTGGCATTATCGTCAACAGACTCATCCTCGACCACCACCCCCAGAGCTCCTGTTGCTAATTTTTTTTTTTTTAACCAACGTTATTACTTTTAAAATGTCTGTCTAGACGGTTTTTAAACACATTTACGCTGGTAGAATTAACGACTGACGCGGGAAGATTATTCCATTTATCAATTACTTTAAACATAAAGAGGTTTTTGGCGATATTAGTAATGAAACGTCTGCCACGCAACTTAAATCCGTCATTACGAGTATTGCTATAATCGAAAGTGAACAGTTTGTCAAAATTTACGTTATCGTTGTTATTAACGATTTTGAAAACTTCAATAAGCTCCCCCCTTAATCTCCTAGTTTCGAGTGAATGCAAGTCTAACAATTTAATCCTATCTTCATAAGGCTTGTTGCGCAATGAGAGAATTAGTTTCGTGGCACGAAGCTGAACCCTTTCTAACCTATCAATATCCTCACGCAAATACGGGCACCAAAACTGAACGGCATATTCTAAATGAGGCCTGAGTAGGGACTTGTAAAGGGGCAATATAATATCCTTCGATTTAAATTCGAAATTACGCGCTATGAAGCCTAACATCCTATTAGCTTTTGCGCAAGACTCCAGGCACTGGTTCCTAACCTTTAAATCCTAAGATACGCGCATGCCTAAATCTACTTCCTCGTCAACGCTCGCTAACTCTCTATCATCCATTGTGTACGTGTAATTATTGTTACGAGAACCTATATGCCAAACTTTACGTTTGTCTGCGTTAAATTGCATCTACCACTTATCCATCCACTCCATAATCCTATTTACATCGTCTTGGAGTCTATTTCTATCGCCCTCGTTAACAAGCTTACCGCCTATTTTAGTATCGTCCTCGAATTTTGACACGTTACTAGTCAATCCTACATCTATTTCGTTAATTACAAATAGCAATGAGCCTAAAACTGAACCCAGTAGGACACCGCTATCTACATCCAACCACCCCGATTCACGACCATTAACAACGACCCTCTGTCTCCTAGCACGAAGCCATTCCTCTAACCAGTTAGCTACCTGACCGCGTATACCGTGCGCTTTAACCTTCACAATTAATCTTCTAGGCGGAACTGTATGGAACACCTTTTTAAAATCTAAATAAATAACGTCAGCCGCTCTATACCTATCGTATTCGCGCACTATTTCGTTATGACATTCTAACAAATTAGTTAAACAAGATCTATGGCGTCGAAACCCATGCTGACTACTATTAATCAAATCTCTACTTTCTAAGTGATCGATGATACGATCCCTAACTATGGATTCCAAAGGTTTACCGACAATTGACGTTAAGCTAAAAGGCCCATAATTGCTAGCTAATGTGTGGTCGCCTTTTTTAAAAATGGGCGTGACGTTAGCTAATTTGAAGTCTTCAAGAATAATACCCGTTTCGAGTGACTGATTAAAAATCTTCGTTAAGGGGCCTACAATAACGTCTTTCAAATCTTTTAAATGTCTAGGATAAAAAGCATCAGGGCCTGGAGCCTTGCTAACTTTTAGCCTATCAATATAATGCGCAATCTCACCCTCGTAAATAGTTATTTCATCTAAAATAGTCTCGCTACTAAATGGAACGATATCGTCCACGTCGGGAACATTATTTACCTCTTCTACGGTAAAAACTGTCGCAAAAAAATTACTGAACATACTCGCCATCGCCTAAGCGTCAGAAGCCAAAGCGCCGTTAACATCCACTGGAGGGCCTATGTTATCTTTTATCGGCTTACGATTATTCACGTATTCAACAAACTTTTTTGGATTATGTTTACTATCCGCAGCTATAAGTATCTCTAAATTACGCTTAGTATTCCTAACTGATCTTTTAACCTGACGTCTAAGCTCGATATATTTATTAAAATTAGCTGCCGTGCCATTGCGCTTATTAAGTCTATACCCTCTGTTACGCTCGATTATGAACTCGCCTATTTCCCTAGTCCACCACTTGGGCCTACCATGATTTCTAGCGCGCTTGGGCCTACGAGGAATAAACTCCCTTTCAATATTCATAAAACTTTCTTTAAACGCCTCCCAATGCAATTTTGTGCCATTACCCATAAATAAGTTATCCCAGTGAACTACTCTCATACTATCCGCAAAACTATCAAAATTAGCCCTACGAAAATCAGGGACTTCTATTACGTCACTATCCTTAGTGTTTTCTATCAATAACTTAAACCTAAGAATTTGATGATCACTACATCCTAAACTCTCGCCTACTTCTTAGCCTTCGACTATATTTTCGCCGTTCGTCATCACCAAATCTAAAATATTGTCACCGCGCGTTGGTTCGGTAACCATCTGTCGTAAAAAATTATCTTCCATGAACTCAATCAATCTCAAACCCTCCTCATTACCAGTAAAAGTCTCGTAATTAACATTAGGGCAGTTAAAGTCTCCGACAACTATACTATTCCGATTGTCAATAAAGTTACCAAGAAGTGAGTAAAATCTGGTATCGGTTTCGTGGGGTTGAACGGGAGGTCTATAAACAAAAACAAAATTAAAACTAATACTACGCGCCCTAACTTCAACGCATATCGTATTAATTACTGCCGGAAAATCTATCTTAACCTCGATAGCCCTAAGGGAATTACGAATGTACAGCAAAACGCCGCCACCAAACCAATGTAACCTATCATTAGTAAAGAGTTTAAAACCCAGTACATCAAGTTCCCCCAACAAGTCCCCAGTCACGGTATTTAACTACGTTTCAGTGATAGCAACTATATCGTAGTTGCCAGAATAAATTATCGCCTTAAATTCGTTTAATTTATTTCTAATACTACGCGCGTTAAAATAAAAGACGTTTAAGTTATTTTTTACTACGGGACGGCGTTTTAAACTATTTTTCACGTCGGGCCCGCGTTCCCCGGACCCACAACGTTCAAAGAAGGCTTCGACCTATAGAGCTTTCGTACGTTGTCATCAATTAACTTACCTAGCCTAGCATTACCTATTTCATTAAAATGCACCCCCATCTTTTATAAAAAGGCTAGGATCACTGAATTCGGACCACAGCTTTACAAAGGGTACATTTTCCGGTGCTACTGTAGTATGCGGTCTACCTACGATTGGTTAGGTTTAATCATGATATTTTTGTTAAAACTAACGAAAATATCATGACTAAACCTAACCTATCGTCAAGGGCGATTGACAATGGGATGTAAACAAACAATTAGTAAACAAGATAAGAAGCTATAATTAAAAGGTAGACCGCCGAATCGTAGGTAGACCGCATACTACAGTAGCACCCATTTTCCTTAGCACAAATCTCTTCTAATTTATTATTCAAAAATATTGTTTTTGACGTAATCCTAAGACCCAACCCGTGCCTAGGGGTAATACCTAGAACTAAAGACCTATCTGACCTCGCCTTCAGGGACCTAATTAGCCCCTCCCTATATCTCTCCAAAAGGTCAGGCACTCTTGTATTGGGCCTATACGAGTCGTTGCCTCCTACCATCGTCACCAACATCGAGTGACGGGAGGCAACGTCAATCCTATCCACTTCGTCTCTAACTCTGTCAACCCTGGCCCCTGGGAGACAGACCCTCCTCCTCTTGGTTGGATGCCGTTCAACGAACTCTTTGTCCATATGGCGCACTAAAGAGTCCCCAATTAAAATAGATTTCCCCTCATTCACGTCCCTTTCCAAATGGGCGAAAGGGTTCGAAACCTCGATAGGGGGGATTCCTATCACCTAACGTACGCGGCCTACCTCCACCCTTAACTTCTCTAAATCCCTCCCCATCTACTAATCTCGGACCAACTTTAACCCCTTCCTCAACTCTATCCAACCTTCCAGACAAGCTACCTAAACTAGAAACTAGGTTACGCACCTCACCCTTCAAATTAGTAACGTCTCAACGTTAGTGTTGGTTCAGCTTTCGTCAACTGTAGCCCTACCCCTGCCCTCATCAAGCGTTGCAAGTCTTTCCGTTACCTCACGTACACTGCGTTTTATGTTAACTATTTCCTCCATTAACTCGCAAAAGAAACAAACTGATCTCTCGGTAATCGCCATAGGACCGTCGTTATAATCTTTAAATTCAGAATACCACCGGTTTACCCAACATCTAACACACGACGCTTTCTGTGACGGCATCGCGCAGTTAAAAATTAGTTTATAACCGTCACAAGTTTAAGCTAAATTAAGCCGGCACGCTATGAAAACTTCTAAATCGCCAAAAACCACTAATATTCAATTACTTAACTATAACAATGTGAATATAAACGCAAGTATATAAAATTCAAAACTTTCCAAAAGTAAAATTCTTAGCAATATGCAAAAGTAGATGCAATATCAGAGCTCAGGAAATGCGTTCGTTCAGTACAGAGTCCTATGGCTTTTCTTTGTCTGTTTTCTGTCTGTAGTTGTCTGTTCCGCTACATATATATATATATATATATATATATATATATATATATATGAAGTTATTTAGTGACATCCGATTTTACAATCACCTAAAACTGAAAAATAATTTAAAAAAAATTCAAAATGATAATTATCAGCAATGATGGAGGGAGAACGTCGGATTAGCCATCAAAGTTTTCAAATATGTTTATTGTGTCGAGAGATCGGCTATATGATAAATAGCGACTCAAATGGACAACTCGTGTTTTTTAAAGAATAAATTGGCGTAAAATGCTTTATTACCTTACCTGTATCTCCGACGGATTATTCAGAAAAGGAGGTATGAAGGTCTTTAGCAGCAGAATTTGATGGAGGTGCGAGATAATTTAACACAGGAGAGTGGATCAAAGCATCCCCTAGGGTGATAGGACGACAGATAAAACCGTAGTTTATGCCGAAGAATATGGATTTTAATGGAGAAATTACACAGAATTGAAAAGAGATGTTTATTCCAAAATACCAGAAAGGTGTAATTATCAGATTTTCAGAAACGGATTAGCTTCCCTGAAAGGTATTAACGTCTAAAACTGAAAATTATTTAAAAACGTTAAACGTGAAATCAAACTTTTTGAGAGAGAGAAGATCTGCCGCTCTCTCTCTCTTAGGTTAGGTATACCCCTTTGGGGGATGAGGCCGTCCCAACTTCTCCCCCAAAGAGGCTAGGTGAACTTCCCATTTTTAGGGGGGCACCTTGGGGGTTCACTTGGGGTGGGGGTTTGGCACCATGCAACAAGGGGTGGGGTGGGTGGGTGGCACTGTCACTCATTTGATCAATATTGCAATTGTTCTGCACTCGTCTTGTTTGCGGCCATACTACCTGGCTATAGGGCATAGATCCGCCCTGTCCCGGTTTTTCCAAGCACAAATCTGGACACCCTAAGTTAGCGTTAACGCACTAACTTTATGAGTAAGCGGGTACAGCATTGGCAAAAAGTCATTAACTTTGTTTTACAAAGTTTTTTTATAAAAATTTTGGAATCACTTGAAGATTAGGGCCCCCAGCCTTCCTTAGTTAGCCTTATAAGGCTAACTAACGAAAATATCACGACCTAACCTAACCAATCGTTAGGTCAACTGTACGCCCTTGGCGATTGGTTAAGTTAGGTCGTGATATTTTCGTTAGTTATCCTTATAAAGCTAACTAAAGAAGGCTTGGGGCCCTGATCTTCAGGTGGTCGAAATTTTGTTTTACTAACTTAATTACCAATTAGCCACTGCAAAAGAACGTTTATAAAGAATGGATAGGTTACTTGCAGTGAGTCTTCAGTCATCACAGTTAACCTTTAATACTATTTATGAAAATAAAAAAATGTGACTAAATCATTCTTCCTGATTTTATGGACTAGTTAAAAATCTTCCTTTAAATTATTAAAATGTATTACTTCACCTATTTAAAATATACATACTTTAAATGATTAAAATTTAAAGTAAGTCCATTTTATATTTTGAATAGATTTTTAAAAAAGTCTGTACACTCTCCACAAAATCTTAAATTTGGGTGCAAGATCATAAAGAGTGGGGAGATTTGTTTTCATAATCAAAAGGGAAGAGAGTAAAACTTTTTTTTCCAGGTTAAATGTAATTACCAAAAGCCAGATTTAAACCTATGAAATGATTTCTCTGTCTATTCTAGGTTCACGCTACTTTGTACATGATATATGTACAGGGTGTTTCTAAAGTAACCATCTATTTTGCGAAATAATATGAATTATAAAAAAAACACCTTTAAAACATGAAAATATATATATATATTTGTAAGCTCGGCACACATTGTTGCTCTTCGTGGATAATCTTCTTCTTGTAAGTTGTGGAACACTTGAATGTGGTATGGCTTTTTCTTTAAATCATAACGTAGAATTCTGTAAACCGTTGTTTGTGGAATTTCTAATCTGTGGGATGCCCTCCGAATCGATAATTGTGGATCCTCTTCGAATGCTTCTTGAACAGATTCGATTCTTTCGTGAGATCTTCTTGGCCGTCCAGATCTACGCTCGTCATGCACAGATCCAGTCCTCATAAATTTGTTTACTAATTCGCGAATAGCCTGGTCTGTAGGGCCTGTTTTACGAAACCTTCTCTCAAACTTTTCTCTAATTTCATTGCACTTCATGCCTTTTATCCTGCATGTTACTACATAAACCCGTTCTTCCACATTCATCATCAATGATATGGGTCTGAAAATAAAATAAAATAATTAACAAAAAATCGTGTAAAGCAATTGAAATATTATAAATACATGAATTTTGTATAACAATGCACATACCATTATGCCAATATAACAATTGTTTAAAATCCCCCTATTTCACCAAATTAGATGGTTACTTTAGAAACACCCTGTAGAATAGGATTAGAAATGGTACGTAGGTCTATTTGAAAATAGTAACCATAATTTTGGTTCTTTAGGAGATAACGATGATCTTCTTGTGCTTCTGGATGAATCAGAGAATGAATTAAGGTGAGTAATGACAAGTTTTGTTGATGTATGCGAAAGGTTATTGAAGATGAATGTAAATAAAAGATAGTTTTTTGTTGAGAGAAGAGAAGAGCTGATATGTACAGTACTTTTGTAGAGAAAAGTGAAAGTTGGGAGGATGTGAAAGAAATTAAGTGTCTGATCAAGAGGAAGAAATACATTTATATTTGAAAGTAGGGTGAAGAAGGGCACAAATCATAGTGTGATAAAAGTCTTTCTAGGAAGAAGTGACTGAGTAGTAGATGCAGCAAGAGGAATGCAAAAAGGTGTATTGGTACCTATATTGATGTAAAGAGCGAGATATTTGTTTGGTGTGATATCAGGTGTTTATAAAGTAACGCAAGTGAGGAGACAAATCCGATTTGAATTATATTAACGTAAGTGAACATGAACAAGTAATATTTATTACATGTACTTTATAACAACTGTTTATTCACAGTAAGGTGGTGTTGAAAATTCTTTTACAAATTAAAAAACATGTTGAAACTAGTTTAAATCAGTTCAAACTGGATTTGTCTCTTCACTTGCATTACTTTATACACACCCTATAGTTCACTGTCAGAGTGAATAATTTAAGTAACATAATTAGTGTACTATGCTTTGACTGTATAAGATCTTAGGATATTTGGGAAAAGCCTATGGTAAAGAGAATGGAGGATAGTATGTTACATTGGTGTGGTCATATGGAGAGAATGAATAATAGTTGTATAACAGTGAGTGTGTAGGTGTGAGAGGTAGAGAAAATATTATAGATTGAACAAAATATTCCCAGGAAGATCATATATTTGAGAGAAACTTATACATCTTGGCTAAATTTAATTTGCTTCATTATGGCTTCAATCCTCTAGGTAAAGGAAAGCTTCGAAATTGCTATGTTGTATTAAAAATTTTATGTTCATTAAAGAGCAGTCTTTCTAATTAGGTTATGGTCGAAAGATATGTGGGTGTCTGGTAGCCCAGTGGTTATTGCGGCAGATATAGTGGTGAGGTTCTGGTTCACTCCTGCTTGGTAGTTCCTGGGTTGGGTTGAGTTAGTAACTTTTCCTGTTAATACTCAGACAAAAAATTATTCTTGGGATGCACTCACTCTCACATTGTGGAGAAGCGAGCTTGACCAAAATGCTGTGGCTGTTCTCTCACCAAGACTGGTAAATCATTAAATTGTTTGCAAGATTAGGTGCATGAGGGTAAAGATTTGTATAAAAATATTTTCAGATTTGGTCAATTTAGATGTAACTTTCTCTTATTCGAGTCTGTTGGAAAACCTGAGGGCATGATGAAAGAATTATACATCAGACTTGTCGACTGGAACTACAAAAATCTTTTTTAGTCATAGAATAATAGATTTTGTGTGTGACTTGCGATCTACAGTGGATAATGCTGGTACTTGTATACTGTATAGTCTTAAGTAAGACCTTTATGAATTTTTTTAATCAAAAAGAAAAATTATAAATTGTAGTAAGACTAAGTTTAGTTTATAGTGACACTCTAATGAATGGAAATATAATTAAGATCAGTTTCTGAATAGGGAAAAGTGAGAGCTGACCGATAGCATTTAGGCAGGACTCTTAGGAGAGGGAAGGATAGCTTAGCTGCAGCACTAGCTATTTTGTTTGCTAGGCCTATTAATTATACAGAAGTAACTGATGAATGGAAAAAGCAAATGTAGTAACCATTTACAAAAAAGCGTAGTAAAAATGAGGTAAGAAGCTAATGGGCTGTCAGTCTACCTCTCTCAACAATGCTAGCTCAGACTTAAATACCTTTAGGAAAAAAACTTTAGCCTACATGTATACCTGGCTGGAATGATTGTGCCTGAACTTTATAATGAATTCAGACATGCTTTCTTACTGTGGTGTGAACTAGGGAAGTCAAGGCAAAACACTGTATTAAAACAAAAAACAGAAGGGTAATGCCAGGTTCAAGCATGCACTGAGGTATATAAAAATCCTGAGGGTGAGTTAAGGAGAGATGTTCTGACTTAAAGCTTGTCAGTGAGAATCCAAGAGACTTTTGGGGGAAATTAAAAGCAATAAATAATAGTGCAATATCTCTTCCTGGTAACCTTGAAAATGTAACAGGAAATGAGTATTTCTGCTGAACATTCGAAATTTAGTAGTGATAGATTAATGCAATTGTTAACTGTGTGCTTTACTGATACATGATATTTTGGCAGATAGAATGTCATCAGTTATTTTAGTGCCTGTAATAAAAGATAAGAAGGGTAAAATCATTAATAAGGGTAGCTATAGACCATTAGTTTTGGCCTGTATTACGTCTAAGGTGTTTGAATATATATATATATATATATATATATATAATATATATATATATATATATATATATATATTATATTTATTTATTTATTTATTTATTTATTTATTTATTAATAGACTTGGATGTTACCTATATATTAGTGAAAGTCAGTTTGGTTTCAAAAAGAAACATGGGACTGACATCTGTATAATTCTCTGTAAACCAACTGTAATCCCGCAAATGTGTAACGATCTCTTCATAAACTACAGGCGGTGGAGAAATTCAGCGCGAACACTCAGAGATTAGCGGAGCCCTTCGGATGTTCATGCAAACCCTTCAAGAAACCGAATTCTCGAACGATTTCTCCTCATGCGAAGAACTTCTTGAACGCTGGTTAGTATACGAAGGAAGAGACTTTCTTTCCCGTCTAACTTGAAATTTTAGTGAGTTTAAGCAATGAATTCGTGAGTGAGTATATTTTTTGTACTGCGACATCTATAATAAAAAATATGATAAGTACAACTGTGCAAACAATTCTCCAAAGAAAAATGCATGGAAAATATACTGAAAATTTCGAGATCTCAAATTATTTTCGTGTAGTTGGTTCGAGAATAACCTTATGCAACACCTTGGGTTTTTTTTATGAATAGGTATTGACTACTGTTCTTCCGAGAGACGCTTTAAAAAAAAATTCCTTCCCTTACCCATTCTTATTTGTATAGGGTGTAACAGAAGTTTGTTACAGTACGAGATTATTTTTGATTTATTATGAAGACAATAAATGTTCAAACTGCGTGTCATTCGGGTGTTGACATGTTAATTCGATCACGTAAACTACAGTACATTGAACGTTACGTAAAACTTCCTTATTGATGATATGTTTTTGTTGTATGTTGTCTTTTAACTGTTAAATAGTTCGTGCTCTTGCCTGGGTAAGTTTTCGTAACTACTATGATATTTAGCAAGAACAACTGGTGAACTATCTTCGCCAGTAGAGGAACGAGGACGTCCACTACGAGGTCTGACCAAAACACTACCGGTATCATTTAATCGCTTTACTACCTTTCGAAATTTGGTTTGGTTTGTCAGGATGAAAAAAAACAAACTGATTAATAAGCCCTATTTATATATAAACTAAAAAACATTCTGATAGCAAATGCGTGGGTAATACCCACACTGAAAGGATTCAGTCTTAAAGGGAAAGAATGAGGCACAGGAAACTAAATATAAAGAAGCTGTAACTGGAAACGTGTCATTAATCTATACTATAATAAGAGAGCTGTCCGTCTGTCCGTCTGTCTGTCCGTCTGTCCGTCATACTTTCAGAAATTGTGAGAAAAAAATTCAGAAATTGTAAAAAAAATTCACAAATTGTATTACGGGCGGCAATGTGAAGCTCAAGATTTTCATGACTGTGTTCTTTTCTGTAGTTTAGCAATGGGGGAAGGGTGGGGGTGGGGGTAATCGGGGATGGGTGGGGTAATGGGGGGGGGGGGTAATGGGGGAGGGGGTTAGCCCCCAAGTTGTATGAATGGGGGTGAGGAGGTTTTGGGAGATACCAGATTCAGAAATGTTGACACAATGTGAAGCTCATAATTTTCACGGCTGGGTTCTTTTTTTGTAGTTTAGCCTGTCTAACCGTCAGCGAAGCGGCGGGAACTGTACTAGTAATAATAATAATGTTTGAAAAAAAAAAGAAAAGTGGAGTGTTAGCACAGCGGTCAAACTATAAAGTGTTCAACATGTCAAATATCATCGTTTAAATGGCTCTATGTTTATTGATGTGAATCACTGTAATAGTTTTATTTTCTGTAATTCTCTCCTTTAAGGTGAGAGACCGCCAAGAGTCACAGCTACAGTGGTTCAACACTTAAGTTGTAACATGGAACTTATTAATACAAAACAATTATATGCATTTATGATGCTGTCTCAACACAAAACATTCTTCGTTTCGAAATAATATTTCTCTCAGTCACTGTTTATTACTATATCAGTGTTGCTAATCTAGAAATAGCATTTGCTCTTGATATAACAATGCCAGACCAGTAGTATCCATTCAGCTGTCGTCCATTTGCCAATTGGAAGATATTCTAAGCAGTGCCGTATGAAACCCACACATACCCATCAATCTGGTAATGTTATAATGTTATTAAAATTTAATATACATCGAAACATTGTTTTTTTTCATTCATAAATCGCCTATATATGTATTTATATATATCAGGTTTTTGCTCTCTTTGTTATAACAAAATAAAAGCTATGTTCAGTATTAAATGTAAATAAATAAATGAATGAATTTGGGATTTGCTCAGGGCGCAATAATGCCTACCAACGGCTTTGTTTTTATACATCGTTTAGGATGACAGGCTTGCCAATACCATGAACACTGTCATCACGTTCGAAGGGTTTTTTAAAGTTTTTAGAAGACCATTTTTTATTCACTTAATTGACATCCCCCTTGTTAATATATATCCCCTTCTTGAATTTATATTTAATTATTCATATATGTTTCATTTGTAATATGTAAGCCAGCGTGATGAGTGGAAATAATTATGTTCTAAAGACATTTGGCAATGTGTCAACCAACCAATCAGCGCTCACTCACTCCAAGATTTATTTATAAAATGGTACAACTATTTGTAGTACACACAACAAATATATGCCAGGTGTCGCTATCTGTTCTCAAGAGTGTCCTACGAATAATGAGCGCAACTGTATGCATATATATATATATATATATATATATATATATACATATTTCTTGTTGCACCTGATGTCAACATGTATAAATAGAATAATAAATTGTATTACGGTATTGATATTATTATTAATATTATCGCTGTTGTTATTGTTATTTCATAATATTGTCCTACTATGCTATGTATGTTTGGGAAAGCATTAACTCTCGCACTTTCATATGTATAAAATATGTATGTTAATATACAGGGTGTCTCAAAAGTCACTATCTATTTCGGTGACATTAGGTGTTTTTTGTAAAAATGCTATGCTGGCATAAAGATATGTACTTCTGGTGCAAATTTGTGTATTTAAAAGAAGTTAATTGGTTTATTATCTTGACATGCTTGAACAATTCCTCGAACCTCAACTTCTTACAGATGGCATTCTTGACACAGTAGTTTTTCAGCAGGATGGAGCACCGTGCCATTATGCAATAATTGTACGTGATTATCTTGACAGACGCTTCCCCGGTCGCTGGATTGGTCGTGGAGGAACACAACCATGGGCAGCACGTTCACTCGATTTAACACCATTAGATTTTTTCGCCTGGGGTTTCATTAAGTCTAAGGTGTACACTGGTAGAAGAATTAGTGATGTAGCCAAACTTCGAAATCGTATTACCGATGCAGTTCAGAAAATAACACCTCAAATGCTGGAAAGTGTGTTCCGAGAAACAACTTATCGCTTTGAGCTCTGTAGAGACACTGATGGTCGCCATGTGGAGACAGATAAATAAATAGCACTAATTCTTTGTGGCACTTACTTTGAAATAAATATATTTTTCATGTCTTAAACCAGTTTTTCGTAATTCCCATTATTTTTCAAAATAGATAGTGACTTTTGAGACACCCTGTATATTATTTTCTTTTAAACCTATTATATATCTTATACATTTAAGCAAAGGACAATACAAATCCTGTCCGAGTAGTAGTTGGATGGTGTCCTTCGTCATCTGTATCCAGATAATGTAGCAAACCGTGGTTCGGGTCCCACATAAAGTTGCAGGTTCCCTCCGAGGCATGACCTGTGCTGTTAGGATGGAAGTTAAATAACCTCAAAAACATCAGGTAATGCTTTTGGTGAGACAGACCATAATATGTTACTCCAGAAACTATCTTCTTGTAACATAAGAAGTATTATTGAAGGGTTGTCCCTCAATTACCTTGTAGTTGTTACAACTATAAACCTGAGAAATAATAATGAGGACTTTGTCGGGTTATATGATTACGAATTTGGTAGCGAAAACCAGCTTAACGTCAAGCCTAGTTGAGTTAGTCTAATCAGCTTGAAAAAAAGTACTTAAGCCTATCTTATACGAGAGTAGTCCTTGAGATCACCAGATGTCAAACACCGCTTCGTTTCGAGCCTGGGCCTACTTTTTCCTTAATTACTTGATTAAACGACCAGAATTTACTACAATCACTGGGAGGAGGAGATTGTAGACACCAATCGACCAGGCAAATACTACGACGGGGACGTTATGCAAGAGACAGGAAGTGCTGGAACTCCCGTGTCTCCTGTCACTGTACCCCTCAGCCGTTCTTTTTTGTGTCTCATTTACGCTGTGAGCAATCCAGCATGCTCTGAAACACACACTTCTCTCCTATTCCTCACTGCATACTGCATACATGCATTTTACATATTACACAATCTTTTCAAAATAAAAAAATGGCATCGAATTCAAGAGCCTTGGAGTACCCTCGGGAGGGGACCATAAATGTCCCCACTTCTGGCTACCTCGCTGCCGATACCAGGAACGCAGACCCAGGCAGCGGGTCTGGTTCTGCTACTGCCCATTCGAGATGTTTTGGGCTTCTGTCTGATTTACTTTTCATAAACTTCTGCAAATTCTCTTCAAATTTTCAATCTGTTGAACACCACCTCTCCTCCTCTTAACCTCACCTTCTCTTCCTCAATTGAAACTCGGGTGTCTGGGACAAATGATAGCAACCCCTTTTCTGTACCTTCCAACTTTTTCTATACTCAGTTCTATACTCAAGTGATACGGAGAACATTTATACTCGTATATCAGAGAGTGATCAACAAAGATTATTTATTCATAACTCGGAGAGTGACTAATAAAAGTTATTTATAACGCCACAGTGACAAACCAACGTTATCTATAACTCCGAGAGTGATGTTTCGTCGAGAACATCCACATCGTCGATTGGGACCAAGCGGTGGATTTCAGGCCATCGTCGACGAAGGTTCAAGTCGTACGGGAAAAAGAAACCGCACGACCCTCCTCGCGCGTGTGGGGGCCACTGCCCGCTTGCGACTTTTATGATGAATGCACTTTGGACGACCCAACGAAGGTGGTTCTTTTTGGTTACGCTCGGCCTTAGCCGTAGAGCATCCGAGTAACAATGAGGTTAAACAGTTTCTACCAAGTTTTTTTCCGAGGGAGTGAATGGAAACACTTCAGTTCTCAATGGGAGTCTTCGTTCATTCAAATAAATTTTATTACACAAAATATATACAGAACGAGGCACTGAAAGAGGGAAATGAATTTACAGCCTCTTACGATAACCGCTGATAGTCAGAAATTTACAGGGGGAGAGGTTTGACCTCTTGCAACAACAGCTCAAGCAAGAATTGAAAGGGAGAGGTTTGACCTCGTTCAAGGGTTAAGCAGGAATTATATGGTCTTAATCAAATGAAGATACAGGCAGGAATTTAAAGTGAGGAGGCTTGGTCTCCTCGGGCAAAGGCTAAGGCAGGAATGTAAGTCGTGATATTTTCGTTAGTTAGCCTTATAAAGCTAACTAAAAAAGGCTGGGGTGACGGATCTTCAGGTGATCCAAAAAATTAACAAAAAAGTTAACAAAAGGTACTAATTTTGTAAAATATACATTTTTGGATGGCGACATAATGTCGGGGTGCCGACATGCGCCGAGTATATTAAGTGCATTAATTACATCATATTAAATTATTGCAGTTAATTACAATTTAATTGACATATCTGATTCAATTTATATAATGAAGAAGAGTTGTCCATTGTTCTATAATTTAAAGGGATTAACAACAATGTTATATATTTATAGGTAACAATGATTACGCCAAATTATGTTAACACTAGAATGGCTGATGTCTTTCCTATTACTGGAATGGCCGAGGTGTCGTTTTCGACACATTATATCATTAGGTTGCAATTTAGTTGAAATTACGACAATATTAAGGAATAATATAATTAAACAACTGTTAATTATTAGATCAAACTAAAACTTTATTTTTAATGCATAAATTTATACAAATTCCGTTTCATAAAATCATTTATCTTTTAAGGAATAATATAATTAAACATCTTTTAATTATTATATCAAACTAAAACGTTCATTTTTAATGCATAAATTTAAACAAATTCCATTTTATAAAATCATTTGTTATCTTTTAATCACTGATGCACAATATAATAAGATAAACTATAATAAAAATAGAATAATATATATTGCAAATACCTGGCGGAGCAATTCTTTTTCAAGTATTTTTCTGTTGCCTGCCTCTCGGCGCGAAAGCCAAACTACTTTATATATATATATATATATATTATATATATATATATATATATATATATATATATATATATATATATATATATATTAGATATATATATATATATATATAACAGATTTATCCTCATTACATATAACGAAAATAATAAAACAAAAATAAACTATATACTGTACATATAGACAATCAAGCTTTTCTATATATCTACTAGGCACCACTGCAATCTTTACAAATTACACTAATAATTCTCGTTTCATCTTTCGCGCATTTACCACATGTTGGTTTTTCACAGAATTTACAGGTAGTGATAGATGCATTAGAACACTTTTTGCCATGACATTTCCTTCGTTTCTTCGGAGGAGGAGCACAAACATCTGCTTCTGCTGCAGCGCCTGTTGGTTGCTTCATTTGAACATAATATGATCGCAGGTCCTCAACAAGTTGAAGAATAAACTTTTTGCGGGATATTTTGCTTCCACTTGATTTCTTATATAGAATGCAGGCATTTAGAGCTGCCATATCCAAAATGTTACACCATATGGCAACAGGCCAACGTCTTGTTGCACACCGTGCACTGTATTTTCGCACCATTTGGACAACGACGTCAGCTCCCACTTTATTTTTGTTATAAAACATAATAACGTCCAGTTTTTTCTTATCTCCCTCAGAAACTGTAGGAGCTTAGTGCATTGTAGAAAGGAGACAAACCGATTTATTATCCTTGCATTGGTAATTCACTAACATGCATCCACTTTCTTCCTGATAAAAAAATGTACTATTGTATTTTCCACCTTTCACAGGAGCAGTCATTTCTTTTGATAGATGCTTGCTGTTCGCGCGGACTGTTCCAACAGTAGATGTACCCTGCTCTTGCAGTTTCTTTGCAACTTCAAGAGAGGTGAAAAAGTTGTCAGTAGTTACGTTGTAGCCTTTCTTCTTTATTGGTTCGGTGGTTTTTAGCACAACACTTTCTGCAAGAGGGAGGCCTTGTCTTGACTCTTTTCCTTGTGCTCCTAAATAAGGGATTATGCTCACAACGTATTTCATTTCCACTTCAGCCAGTATCCAAAAAAATTTCGTGCCAAATTTATCAGGTTATTAGGCATAAATACAATAAATGGACACCGATTTTTCATGGGCAAAAGCTGCTCATCAATCGTCAAGCTAAATTCAGGTACATAGTTTTTCTTACAATTTTCAGCAAACTGCTCAAAAATATCTCATAGGTATGTGAATCTGTCATGTTTTATTCTTTCTGATCGAGTGTTTTACAGATCAAATCGAAGAAACTTTCTGATCTCTTTGTAGCTACCTCTTGACATGGTTTCTTTGAAAATACTGGGACCATATACTGTAGTTTGCTCCAAAGGAAGTCAGCACTGTGATTCTTACCATATATGCCACGAGCATATTCCAGTGCAATGAAGGCTTCCATTTTCTCTATAGATAGAGTCCAGCCTGGCTTGCATGTTTCTCCTTCGGTGACTGTGCAATTTAGAATCCTTCTTAGCATAGCCTCATTTATGAACAGTTTCCATGCCATGCAAGGAGATTCGGAAATTTTGTTTCGTATGGCATTAGGTACACCGGGGGAAGCTTTGAATGCTGCAGCCTGCTTTGCCCGTCCAAGTCTTGAACTTGTAAGGGGTTTCCAAACAATTCCATAGTGCGTTACAACTTCTTTATTATCGTCCATCATCGATGGCCTAACTTCCTGCGTTTGTATGTCATCAAAGGTGGATTCAGAAGACTCGCTAGAATTAGAGCCATTATCACTGTTTGAGAGGAATCTGTATGATAGTCACTTTCACTGGGTATATCATCTCCAGATTCTAATAAAGCTTCCATGACTTGCTCAGGAGTCATAACCTTTTTTAGTTGCCATTATTTTTTATCAACACTCTATATTGGCAATTATCATAAGTTTCAATAACTTCTGTGAAAAATCATGTGAACTCCGTATAATTGTTCACACGAAACTAAAACACATCAAAGCGTGAATGGTGGGAGGAGCTAATAAGCCCCGCCCACAACTGATGCACGTATCGTACCTTCGTTTCAGTTATCTACGAGAAATAGCATAAATAAAAAGATAATTTCATCTCTTGTCGATAAACAGTAACAGGTGTCGTTTTCGACACGCCGGCCATTTGAGGTAGTACTTCGCTATTTAATAAAATACAAATATTTGTTTTTAATGCAAACCATGTTTGTGTCTGTATAATAATTGTCACAAAAGCTCACTGAACTAAATGAGGGGAGTACCCTTAAAATATGAAGTTAAAATTTTGAAGGTGTCGATTTCGACATCAGCCGTTCTAGTGTTAAATATTATTAGAAAATGGTTGGTTATCAGAGTTTGAAAGCCTAAATAGCCAGCGATGAGGAAAGCGGAGGAAAGATACGGTGTACTTTCCATTGAAAGCACACGGACATTTATGATAACGTAACACATAAGTAACATAGAATTTGAATGACAGTTAAGTAGAAAGAATAAGTACAAGTAATGAGAACGTGGATAACTATGTGACGTAAGTAGATAACGAACCATTGGCTTGGCATGGAAACAATACAGTATATTATAATAATATAACATAACATCTTAATGTTATACATTTGTAGCAGAAGCAAGAGAGAAGATTTCGGATTCAGAAACTCGCTTTTGGCGACGTCATCGGAATTCGAACACTCGTGTCGGCATTAACGAGTATCTTGCGAGAGGTTAAATAATTAAAAGAAAAGGTAAAATTTTTAAATAAGTGAATGCATGTAGACGTATTTACATGTAAGGTAGCTACGTAAATCATGATCATCAGCGGACATGTACGAATGCATAACGTATTTTACATATATCGGTACGTCACACAATAGGTTGTGTGCGTAATATAGACGGACACGAGTAAACATGGACTGATATGTTGATGGGGCATACGTAGACAATAGGTAGATGAATGAATAATTAATAAAATTAATAAAAGATAGCGGTCAAGAAAGGACATGGATATTAGGGCCGGGCGTTTTAACACTTTTTGCGATTTTCGTTTTGGAATAGCGTGGAAAAGTGGCTCTTCCACATCAAAAATGAGTATGTAAAATCTCAGAGATCTGCAATAATATCTTCTGCCTCCTCCGCACGCACGTTGAAAATCAAAAAAATGCGCCAAAATACGCATTTTTTTCAATATTTTCTTATAGTTTTAATTTTCATCCTACATTCTTGTAATAGCGAGGAAAAGTATCCTAAAGGTTTATGTTAGACTAGATTTAAATATTTTTGTCCTGCAATAATATCTTCTGCCATCGCAAACGTTCCAAAATACGGAAAAATCCGCATAAATCACGTGTCACTACCATGCGATTTACCATTTCTATGGTTGAACAGTATCCATGTTTGTGCCATTAGAAGTTCGCTGTAAACAGCGAATGTCCCTCCCTTATATTGTACGTACAGAGTAAATCACTCTGGCGTCATAAAGTAACTTAATTTCCTTCCATACCTTGAATACTGAATCACGTGTTTAGTATGTGGATATCTTTCGTATTCAATGTATGGTAAATTCTTTAATAATAATAATAATAATAACTTCACTCTCTATGAGTCATTATTTATATGTTGTGTCCTGTCGGTGTTATGCAACCATACTCATTCATACATCCATGTTCCTTCTTGACCGTTGTCCTTTATTAATTTTATCACCTATTACCTATTTTATTACCTATTACCCATTGTCTAGTTATTCTCTATCAACTTATCAGTCTATGTTTACTCGTGTCTATATTACGCACACAACCTATTGTGTGACGAATATGTGTACACTACCGTGTGCAGTCGTACATGTCTATTGACGATCATGATACGTACATGTATTCTTTTTTGTTTTATTTTCTTTTTTATTATTTCACCACTCGCAAGTTGTCTATTATTGCTGAGACGAAGGCTCGAATTCCGATTACGTCGTCAAAAGCGAGCCTCTGAATTCGAGCTCTTCTCTCTTGCCTCTGCTACCAATTTATAACGTTAAGATGTGATGTTATATTATTATAATATACCATATTGTTCCCTGCCAGGCTACTGGTTAATCTCTACATAGTTACCCACGTTCTCATTATCTGTACTTACTATTTCTACCTAATTGTCATTCAAATTCCGTTACTTATGTCTTACGTTATCATTAATGTCCGTGTACTTTCAAATGAAAAGTACACCATATCTTCTCTCCGCTTTCCTCATCGCTGGCTAATTAGACTTTCAAATCATGATAACCAACCATTCCTCTAATAAGATTAGACATAATTTGGCGTAATCACTGTTAACTATAAATATATAACATTGTTGTTAATCCCCTTTAAATTATAAAACAACGGAGAACTCTCCTTCATTGTTTAAATTGTGTTACCTATTCAGATTACTTCAGTATTAGATATGTCAATTAACAAATTGCTAAAATTGTAATTAACGGTAATTAATGTATGTAATATAATGTAATTTATGTACTTAATGTACTCTGTACATGTCGGTCCCCCGACATTATGTCGCCACCCAAAAGTGTATACCTTACAAAAATTAGTATCTTTTTTTGTTAACTTTTTGCTTAAATTATGCTTAACGTCAGAATTCTTTAGCTCTCCAACTAAAGTGGGAGCTTAACCTTCGACTGCATTCCCCAAAATTGAGGCTTATTTATTTCTTGTATTGTAAATTAAATCATTCCTGCCTGAGCTCTTGATACCAGAGGTTGCACCTCCCTCACTTTAAATTTCCTCCCTGAGCCGTTGTTACCAGAGGTGGCTCCTCTCTCATCTTAAATTCCTGCCTGAACCTTCACCCGAGGAGGCCGAGCCCCCCTCACTTTAAATTCCTGCCTGAGGCTTAGACCAAGGAGGCCAAGCCTCCTCATTTTAAATTCCTGCCGTAACTCTTACTCGAGGAGGACAAGCCTCCTCGCTTTCAATCCCCACCTTAACTATTGTGAAATGGGGTCGAACCTCTACCCCTGTAAATTCCTGCTTGAGCTGTTGTTGTAAGAGGTAAAACCCCTCCCCCTGTAAACTTCTGATTATTTATCAGTGGCTCGTTCTGTATAAACTTTGTAAATAAAAAATTTATGAGTGAACTAAAACTCCAATTTTTGAAGTGAAGTGTTTCTATTCATCCCTTCGGGAAAAAAACAAACTTGGTAGGAACTATTTATATTGATACTCGGAAACTCTCGGCCAAGGCCGAGCTTACCCAACAAAGGACCACCTTCGTTGGATTGTCCAAAGTGCATTAACCCTAAAAAGTCGCAAGCGGGCAGAGGCTCGCACAACGTATGCGCGACACTGGAGGCCCGCACAACCTATGCGCGACACACGTATTTTGCATATTCAGCCTATACGCTAATAAATTCACTTTGTACGTCATGTATTACTCCCACATCGTTCTAGAAGCTTCCCCACAGCCTGGTATGGTGTGTTGCTCGTCATTGCCATATACGGCAATGAGTGAGTGAGTGATGACTGATGACACTCTACCAGGCCTTCTTGCTCTCACTTCCCCGCAGTGTTGTGCTAGCTACGTTTCGGGTAAGATGTGGATTGTGTTGCTCTTGCTGTTAATACATCTTTGGAACACGACAATACGCATGTGTGGATATATACTGCATATTTTAGTGCATAATAATACGTTGGTGTAATATACAAAACGTCTGAAGAATGCAAGAATATTTTACGTTTTAGGAGTACTTTCTTAATTTTTATATTAATTACTATGTTTTTCACAATGTTAGTACCAGCTCAAGCAACAAGAACTTCTTCAAGTTGCCCTATATTTGGGGCTCCAGCTGATCTAGACAAGAGGTGCCTTCCAACCTATAAGAACGTCATGAAATATTTTCATCAAATAAGGTTGAATCTGAAGACATCGAAGAAAGAGCCTACAGTTGCAGAAATTTCGGGTGTTCTCTCAAAAACTCTCGAAGATTTGTGGAAAACAGCCTCTATTCCTACTGTTTCTCATAACCGTGTCGTTCAAATGATTAAAAATTACCATGAAAAATGTTAAAACCTTCTAAAGTCAATAAAAAGGAAACAAGATAGTGACTCATTAAAAATTAAATTACAAACATTTCAAAATGAGGCAGAAAACAAATTATTTGACATCAGTGCTTGCAAATGTGAAAATTTTGATAATTGTTCATGTGAAAACTATCTCAAGGTTCCAGCAATTGAACAAGACTTCCTTAAAGATCAGAGAACAGCAAGAAAATTGGCATACGCTCTCTTGATGTTTCACAAACTCGTAAAGATCTAGCAACTATTGCTAGAAGACAACAGAGAATGAAACAGTATGAACCAAAACCATCTACTAGTAAAGGACAAGCAAGTGAAACACTGTCATCAACATCAAGTGAAACAAAAGGAGCGGATTCTGATTATGAACCGACACAGAGAATCAAATCGATGGAACAATCTCATCATGGAACAATCTCATCATTGGCTATAGCTTGGGACAGAACTGGTCTGTCAGACAGGTCTGCTGCTATAATTGCTTCGGCTGTTCTTGAAGACGTGGGAATTATAAACGAAAAAGATTTAAGTTCAGTAATAGACAGATGCAAAGTAAGGAGAGCTAGAAAAAGAGTGAGATCTATCATTCAAAAGAGAGATTACGAAGAAGAAACTATGGAGAGTATCTATTTCGATGGAAGAAAAGATAGAACTGCAGTGCAAGAAAAAGTTGGCAGTAAAGGTTATCAAAAAAATATAACAGAAGAATATGTCACTTTGCTTCAAGAACCAAACTCGCATTATATTGGGCATGTAACTCCCGCTTCTGGCTCAGCACAGAGCATATCTTCTGCAATTTTGGATTTTTTCGCTCAAATGAGATTGATACTTCAGAAGTTAAAGCCATTGGATGTGACGGGATAGCAGTTAATACAGGACCAAAAGGAGGAGTGATAAGAAGTATTGAAGAGCACTTTCAGAGAGCACTCCAGTAGCTGATTTGCTTGCTTCACACTAATGAACTTCCCTTGCGGCACATAGTGACTGACATTGATGGTAAAACAACAGGTCCTCAGAGTTTTACGGGGCCTATAGGAAAAGAGTTAATTGATTGTGAAAAGAGACCTGTTGTTGAGTTTGAAGCAGTTGAAGCGGAAGAAATTGTAGTTGACAGAGATGATCTGAGCACAGATCAGAAATATTTGGCAGAAATCTATGATGCTGTGTCAAAAGGTGAATGTACTCCCCCTCTAGCTCAAAGGAAACCAGTCAAAATGGCACACTCCAGATGGGTGACAACTGCTAACCGCATACTTCGTCTCTACGTTTCAACTGAAGAACCTTCAGACAACCTTAAGTGTATCGTGGATTATATTATGAAAGTTTATATTCCAATGTGGTTTCAAATCAAGAGAAATTCTTCAGCAACACAGGGAGCCAAACAACTTTATCAAATGATACAACGCTCGAGGTCGTTGAGTGCCCGCTCTATAGAAATGGTTGATCGTGTTATTCAGAGAAATTCCTATTTTTCTTATCCTGAGAATGTTCTCCTTAGTATGATTCACGATGAAGCAAAACATATCAGAGAATTAGGATGGAGGAGAATCCTTCAAGCAAGAGATTCTGAGTCAGCCGCAGTGAGAGTGTTTAAATTGCCCACGTTGAACTTTCAGTGCAGTGAGTACTACAACATGATTAACTGTCAAACTTGTGAGCTGTCAGAGCCTCCTCTGACAAAAGTTCTATGACGCTCCGACATCCTGAACTATATCTCATCAGGAGATGTACCTGATTTCATCCCACGCTTTCCTTGCCACACCCTAGCGGTTGAACGGCTTATAATGCTGGTAACAGAGGCTTCAGCTGCAGTATGCGGTTCAGAGGCAAGGGATGGATTTATCAGAGCAAGATTAGAATCCAGAAAGAAAATGCCAAGAATGGAAACAAAAAGTGACTACAGTGTGTAACTAGCCTAAGTCCGATAATGGTAGGGTGGTTGGGTCGGGCAGGGAGGAACTCGAAATGCAGCCACCTCCACGTGGTGAGTTCTGGGTTATTTTGTCAATATAGTACATTCAATATTGATGAAATAAGCCAGGAGCTGCATGCATATCACATAATAAGTCATCAAAAATAAACCAAGCATATGCATAGTAAACTGCTTTGGTGAACCTAAATTATTTAATTGCTCAAATATATAAACTTCTTAAATTACTAAAATATGATATAATGAATTGTTAATTGCATTACTTAATGCATAATTAACGAATAAACTGTGGTGTAGGGCCGAAGTTGACCAAAATAGCGTCATTATAAAATACGCTATTTATGTAAATTTTCCCGTATTTTGGAACGTTTGCGGAGGCAGAAGAAATTATCGCAGGACAAAAATATTTAAAACTAGTCTAAAATAAACCTTTAGGATGCTTTTCCTCGCTATTAAAAAGAAAGTAGGATGAAAATTAAAGCTATAAGAAAATATTGAATAATGTGTATTTTTGCGCATTATTTGGATTTTCAACGCGCGTGCGGAGGCAGAAGATATTATTGCAGATCTCTGAGATTTTACACACTCACTTTTGACGTGGAAGAGCCACTTTTCAGCGCTATTACTAAACGAAAATCGGAAAAAGTGTAAAAACGCTCCGCCCTAATGGACATATGAATGAATATGGTTGAATAATATTTATACTGCATAACACCAGACAGGACACAACATATAAATAATGACTTATAGAGTGTAAAGTTTTTATTATTATGTCAAAGAATTTACCATACATTGAATACTAAAGATATCCACATACTAAAGGCATGATTCAGTATTTAAGGTATGGAAAATATGAAGGGAATTAAGTTACTTTATGAAGTCATAGCTTATCAAATTATGCAATACGTTAATTCATAATTAATACGCCATATTTATTTAATTCGGACGTACAGTATAAGTCATTATTAGGAGAAATTTGAGGAAACGAATTAGAGAGACACAGTGATAAATGGTTTACAGACATGGTACAAGAGTGAGTGAAACTATTAATTGAATATATATACTTATACGAGTATACAGCAAATATTAAGGAATTGGGTGCATTTGAGGAAGAATTAAGTAAATGAATAAAGATGTACAAACAAGGGTTCAAATCATGCCACATTCAATGTGCATGCATAATGTAGTAAAATTTAGGGATGAGGGTTAGATGCAAGACAACAATAATTAATTATAATAAATTCTATAACAAGTGGAAAATGGAGATATGGGTAATATTCTGATGGAAATGTTAAACGATCTAAACCTTTGATTGTCTTGTTTGTACTTTAAAGGAATGAAATTAAGGGACATTCGCTTCTCAGGACGAACTTCTAATGGCACAAACATGGATATGGCTCAACCATAGAAATGGTAGGTCGCATGGTTGTGACATGTATATATGTAAGTAAATCTGTGTGTATGTGTACTAAAGGCTAAAAAATAAAATATATTTAAGAATTTTTGATGATTTTCAAGTCATCATAACTTTTATTTTAAAGTAACTTTGATGATTATATATTCTTTAATTTAATCTTATTTTAAGGGGAAAAAATACGATCATGACAATAAAAGATGTATTTTTGTAAATATGTAAAGTAAAACCTTAAAATATCGACAGAAAGTATCGGTTGTATCGGCAAAATTTTGCTGATAACGACATAGCTGGAAAATTGCCAATATTGCCGATACCGATGCTAATATATCGGCCCAGCCTTAGAAATTGCTTTAAGAATGCTTGACAAGAACATACAGTGGAAAGACTGCATAAATTATATATCTAAAAAGATTTATTGGAGCGTTGCAATTAGGGTTGCCAGATTTTGCCCTGCAGAATACGGAACAAAATTTTTTCTGAGGGTTTTTTTAAGACCATTTTTTTTAAAAATTGAAACTAGATTTCTTCAATGGTTACAACAAACAAAATTAGAAAATTTTTCTTAAAACAATGCTTAATAATGCTTGATTTTTTTAGCAAATGCGGGACCTCTGGCAACCCTAGTTGCAATACTGTTTAAACTTGAACACATTATTCCTAGACATATTTTATTTAACCTGGGTGAAATGCTCGTTCTTCTTTACATTATGTACTGCACACTTGTAATAAGAATATTATCTACTGTTCAATTGTATGCTCATACAAGTGTAATTATGAAAGAGTTTAAACTATTGAAAATCAAAGATGTAATTTAAATTACACATTTCACATTCATTTACGAGTGTGTGTGTAAACAAAATTATTGCAAACATTGCTTTAATAAATATTTTGCAACTCAAGATATTCAAGATATTCATATTGTAGGAGTAGATCTAAACAAATTATTTCTCAATTTAAACAATCTTCATCCCAAAGATTACCCCTTTTATTTGGACTGAAATTATGGAATGATTTAAGTACTGATCTTAAAAATATTCCTCATCAGTTCAGCTTGAAAGTAAATTCCAATATATTTAAATAAGTGAATACTGTGCAACCTTAAAATTAATGTCACTTATAATTTAATGTATACTCCATCACTTCACCGTTTCATTTTTCATGTTTTACTATTAATTTTTCTATCTTCATAAATAATAATTTTTTTATACTAAGATAATCTGTGTATTATTAAATTATGTGTGTCAACTCCATTTTAAATGATATGTAGCAAATGCTATCTTTTAATTAATCTCAAAGTCCAGCACATCCAAAAGTTTAAGAACCAACTTGCGATAAAATAAATATGAAAGAAGACTCAAACCTCGTTTCGTCTGTTAAAATTATTATCATATTTATTTTATGAATCAAGAGTTTAAAGAGTTTCTCTCTCTCTTTCTTATATATTATATATATATATATATATATATATATATAATTATATGTTATATTAACTCCCTCCATTTCCAGTTCACAAGGAACGCTTTATTTCATTTAAACCAGACAACGTCCAAGGCTGTGAAATTCAAAGTCAAGTTCATAGCCACAACCCATGCAAACAAAGGGTTTCTTTAATTTTATATAATTGACGTATTTGTGTACCTAAATACGTTCCTAAAATGAAACAGCGAACAAAGGGTTTAGGTGAATTTAATAATTATATTATTCATTCAGTATTTCCTTTCGAACACGCCAAGTTACCTAAGCACCTCGCGATGGTGAATCCCTCTTACCAAACAGAAGTCACGCGGTAATGACGTCACCACCTCATGCGAATGATGTAGAAGACTTCCGTTTTTTCTAATATAAAAGGCGCTTCACGACCAAAAATTCAGATTCCTATAAGCCAGATTTCTGCACGCGGCGCGATTAATTTCGGGAGGAGAAGCGAACAGACAAGATTAGATTAAGCAACGTCAGACCAGCCCAAAGGTTTGAGAGAGGGCTAGCGTCGCGCTAAAAAGTCTTGGGATAAAATCTAACTGAGCAGTAAAGTAACTTTTATTTAAAGTCGAACCAATAACGACTTGACATTCGATTAATTTTATTTCAACTATTAAGGCACTCTGATTCAAGTAAATTAAAAGAAAACTTTGCCAATCGTTTTCTTGCCCCCACGATCCCGTAAACCGCACTCACGTAAAAGTGCTTGAGGAAGTAAAATTTGATACGACGTCTTCAGGTCATCATCGTCATCGAGAGTACTTTCTGTTATACGGAAACCAAACCCAGAAGAAATATATAACAGCAACTGGTGTCAGGTGTGGGGTGAAGGTAGGTTTCTTACCCCCATTTCAGTATAGACACCCGTCGAAGAAATCAGAAGAGTACACAAGAAACTGGTGTCAGCGCGCGGGGTTAAGCAAGAAACCCCAGGGACAAAAAACAGTGGCAAAGAAGAGTGCATGAGGGCAATCTCCCCAAGTGAGAAGACGAAGGAACCCTCGAGAAGGCAGCGCAGGCAAAACTCCCCATCCTTTGATTCTTCGATCAGCGAACGAAGAACAGAAGGTTGACATTTCTTTTCGGGAAGAAGGAACCGGACGTAACAGGTGAACGACGAGCATAGAGTACCCGCCAAAGAAATCCATTCCGGTATTAAATTTTTCCCACCAAATTTTTATAATTAAATCCAAAGTATTTCTCCCTACTCACCCACTTTTGAATTTGGGAAAGAATCAGGAAGTTTTCCTCCACCACATTATTATGAAGATGGAACGAGTTAACGTATATAAACGTCCTCCAAACTTATTTGGTAAAAATTTACTTGATATTGATTACAAATACAACTATCTGAACTTTAAAAGCCTAATTTCATGCTTATATAATTTATGCATTTATCCGCTTCATAATTATTAAGAGAGATAACGGTTAAAGAGAGAATATAAAGTTTCCCCCTGAATTTCTTCATAAATAGACAGGTCGATAAAGATCGAACCCTGAATTAAGAATGTAGGCAACATTCTTCTTATTTTAATATAAACATACATAAATTCTCCGTTACCAAGAGAACGATAGATATTTTAAATGTAAAAACTTTTTACATAAATAGAATGTGACGTCATGTGTAAAATGAAAGAATTAAATAATAATAAAAAATTTATATTTTACTTATTTGCAAAAGGAATTTAAATCACTAAAAAGGACAATCAAAGAAATTAACATATTTTTCATTGTCATTAAATAAACCAGTTCTCATCATAAACAGGATGTGGAAATATTTATGTGAATTAATTAATGTTTTTTATAGAGGCAAAAATTTCATTGATCGGTTCATTAATTCTTTAAAAGGGGTTGATGCAGGCAGGAGAGAGTTGGGTGTTAACATTTTTAAAAGTGGACATATAAATTAAACTTGTTTGGAATTTAAATAACAGCGAAATAAAAAGTTGATACGACGTCTTCAGGTCATCATCGTTATCGAGAGTACTTTCTGTTATACGGAAACCAAACCGAGAAGAAACATATAACATCTATCTATCTATATATATATGTAAAGAACGACGCTTGTATAGGAGAACATTCCGCGCAAGATGAGGAGGGAGAACGAACAAATGAAAAAATGAGGTAACCACTCGGGAATCGAACCCGGGATCTTCCGATTGCGGGTCAGATATGATAACCACTACACCATGGTCCTCACTCGATCAGAAGTCGTAATTCTCCTACAAACGCGCAGAAACCAATGCCCCGAGGGGGGGCACCTCCCGCATGCCGCACCTATATATACACATTTCAAATGCAAAGAACACGCAGTATAATTAACATAAAGAACGACGCTTGTATAGGAGAACATTCCGCGCAAGATGAGGAGGGAGAACGAACAAATGAAAAAATGAGGTAACCACCCGGGAATCGAACCCGGGATCTTCCGATTGCCGGTCAGATATGATAACCACTACACCATGGTCCTCACTCGATCAGAAGTCGTAATTCTCCTACATACGCGCAGAAACCAATGACCCGAGGGGGGCACCTCCCGCATGCCGCACCTATATATACACATTTCAACAGCAAAGAACACGCAGTATAATTAACATAAAGAACGACGCTTGTATAGGAGAACATTCCGCGCAAGATGAGGAGGGAGAACGAACAAGTGAAAAAATGAGGTAACCACCCGGGAATCGAACCCGGGATCTTCCGATTGCCGGTCAGATATGATAACCACTGCACCATGGTCCTCACTCGATCAGAAGTCGTAATACTCCTACATACGCGCAGAAACCAATGCCCCGAGGGGGGCACCTCCCGCATGCCGCACCTATATATACATTTCAACTGCAAAGAACACGCAGTATAATTAACGTAAAGAACGACGCTTGTATAGAGAATATTCCGCAGTTGAAATGTATATATAGGTGCGGCATGCGGGAGGTGCCCCCCTCGGGGCATTGGTTTCTGCGCGTATGTAGGAGAATTACGACTTCTGATCGAGTGAGGACCATGGTGTAGTGTTATCATATCTGACCGGCAACCGGAAGATCCCGGGTTCGATTCCCGGGTGGTCACCTCATATTTTCATTTGTTCGTTCTCCCTCCTCATCTTGCGCGAAATGTTCTCCTATACAAGCGTCGTTCTTTACGTTAATTATACTGCGTGTTCTTTGCAGTTGAAATGTGTATATACTGTATATATATATATATATACAGGGTGTCCCATAAGTCCGGCATCATAGGAAAAATAATAAAAAAAGGCAAAACAAAAGCTTTTATTTAGAGAACGTGCTCAATATGTCCATCATTGTTTTCGATACACAAATTCAGACGTGATACCCAGTCAGCAAGCACACAGTGAATGATGTTAGGAGTGATGGTGTTACATGCCCCAATAATGCGCTGCCGCAAATGTTCAACACTCCTAATTTTCTCTGCGCATACCAGCGCTTTCAAGTGGCCCCAGATATAAAAATCTAGTGGCGTGAGATCCGGGCTTCTAGCTGGTCATTCCACAGGCCCTCGACGTCCTATCCAATGACCAGGGAATTGTTGGTACAGGTATTCCCTTACTTGGGTGCTGTAATGTGCAGGAGCGCCGTCTTGCTGGAACCATGTTGGGAAATTTCCTTCTTCGATCAAGACACTGGGAAATGCTTCTTCCTTGTGCATACGTAGGTAGGTGCCTCCAGTGACGTGTTCATCGAAAAAGAGGGATGCCTATGATGCAATCCTTCCAAATGCCACACCATATCATCACCCGAGATGCACCTTGTTCCTTTGAAGAGGTATACCAGTGAGGGTTGTTTTGAAACGAGTAGCGGGTGTTCTGTCGATTTACTTCACCATTTCCATTAAAAACAGCCTCGTCACTGAACAGAATGGTGGACGTGAAATTGACATCCCGAGCATAGACATTATGGCCTGTAGAAAGAGAAAAATATGAATTATGGTTTGTAGAAATAGAAAAATATGAATTTCTCTTATGATGCCGGATTTATGGGACACCCTCTATATATATATATATATATATATATATATATATATATATATATATATATATATATATATATTATATATACCATATGTCCACAAAAAAGTACACCCAACTTTAGATTGTACTAACTCCTCCAAAAATTGACATATTTTGGATCTGTTTGTTTGATTTAATATAGCAAATTATTCTTTGTTAACGTTCAAATTTATTCATGTTTAAACGATTTAGTGTTTAAGCATCTGCTTTTAACTGAAGGGTAGAGCAAAATGGGTTGCGCGGAATGATCATTTCTCCCAGCCAGATAGCTCCTCTTGCTTTAACCAATGTGCTACTTTTTACGTCGAAGGATATTGCAAATATTTTTTTTAAATAATTCGAACTTTTGTATCTAAGATACGAGTCATACATATAAATGAAGAATCTGAATTACTAAATTTATAAATAACTTTGAAACCCTTATCATGCAGTTTACACGAAGGCAGCGCGTTCTCATGGTCACAACTTATCTGCAAACTAAAAGCTTAAAACAAGTTCAGAATACCTTCGAACTGCAATTTCCCGACAGAGCTTCTCCAACTAAACATACAATTTTGAAGAATGTTCGGAAATACAAAGAAGAAGAACGGTCCTCAATTTGAGCAAAGGACGTTCAGGCCATCCGAAGACGGTAAGAACAGACGAGAACATTCAGCATGTTCGGCATTTATTAGAGAGACATCCAAAAGTGTCCACCAGGCGAAATGGTACAGAACTCTCACGCATGTCATTTCATCGAATAGTTCGTGAGGATTTGAATTTGTACCCATACAGAATGGAAATTCGACATCAACTCATTGAAGGAGATCTACCTCGCCGCCTAAGATTTGCCCAGTGGTTTCTTGAAAAACCAGAAAGATTCACGGAACAATTAGTGGTTGGAGATGAGGCGGCCTTTTTTATGAATGGTCTAGTGAACAGACAAATCTGCCGTCAGTATGCACCAAAAAATCATCCACCTGACAATCATATCTACGAAAAGAATAACTCTAGACAAAAACTGTCTCTCTGGGTAGGACTGTGCGGTAATGGAGCGTTAACTGGCCCGGTCTTTTATGATGGTAATCTAAATGGTGAAGCTTACCTAGAAATGATAGACCGAGAAATCCTTCCACAAATACGTATTACTTATGGAAACCGATTTAATCGTATTTGGTGGGTGCAAGACGGAGCTCCTGCTCACAGGAGAGTTATTGTGAAGCAACGCTTGCAGGAAGTCTTCCACCAAGGAGTAATTGACTTGACCCCGTGTGATTACTTTTTATGGGGTCATTTGAAAAATAGAGTATTTGCATCACAACCTATCAATTTCGATGATTTGAGGACTCGCATCACAGCTGAAATCAACTTGTTAAAAGACAATCCAGATCTTATCAAAAGAGTGATGGGGAAGATGAGAGCTCGACTCCAGATTTGTATCGATAGGAATGGCGGTCATGTTGAAAGAAAACGAAACTAAGCATAACTTTTGCAATAAGGAATAAAGAAAAATCTGCTTTGTATCTTATTAAAATTATGTTAAAGTATCTATTATTATGTATTTGTCTTTTCATTACATCGATAGCACACACATTATTTTTTCATTGACCAATTTTGCGCAATCCATTTTGTTGTACCCTTCAGTTAAAAGCAGATGCTTAAACACTAAATCGTTTAAACATGAATAAATTTGAACGTTAACAAAGAATAATTTGCTATATTAAATCAAACAAACAGATCCAAAATATCTCAATTTTTGGAGGAGTTATTACAATCTAAATTTGGGTGTACTTTTTTGTGGGACATATGGTATATATATATATACTTTATTCATCGAAGCAGTCGTAGTTTAAGTAGAAGTATGAAGAGTTAAATGTCTTTTCGCAAAGAGTACCATTCCGCCCATACGCCCATTTCAGGTACTACCAGCTCGCAGCAAAGAATCTCTTCCAAAAATGTTCTTTCTGCCTTATCTGGGTTCAACTCTAGGAAGGCGTACAGATCTGATGGTGTTCCTATTGTTGTTCTCAAGAACTGTGCTTCTGTGCTTACACCCTGCTTCGTCAAACTCTTTCGTCTTTATCTTTCATCTGGTCATTTTCCTTTCTGCTGGAAGTTCGCTTTCATTCAGTCTGTCCCAAAGAAGGTTGACCACTCTCAACCATTTGCTTTGATTTCTTGCCTTTCCAAAGTTTATGAATCTATCCTTACAGGAAGATTCTTAAACAACTCATTTCTCACAGTCTTCTTTCAACTCGTCAATATGGATCCGGAATGGATGCTCGACTGGCGATCTTCTTGCATGTCTCTCTGACTAATGATCATCCTCCTTTCGGGGTTTCCGTGAAGATTTTTTTATTGCGCTAGACATATCAAAAGCTTTTGATAGAGTCTGACACAAATCTTTAATTTCGAAACTGCCCTCTTTCGGTTTCTACGTGTGCCTTCATCTCTAATCTTCTTTCTGGCCGGTCTATAGCTGCGGTTGTGGATGGCCATGTTCTTCTCCAAAAGCTATTAATAGTGGTGTTCCTCAGGGTTCTGCCTTGTCCTCTGCGGCGTGTACACCTGTTAGTTGCTCAGCTCATCCCTCCCTCAACTAGTTTTGCGGAGTTGTAGTCTCCCGTGACCTACTCCGGTACTCTGAAGAGAATCTGAAGAGAATTCGCCCGATTTTGTGTGAATTGTAGAAACCCAAAGTCGGGCGGAACTTTTTATTCACCCAGTTTGTGTGTATATATATATATATATATATATATATATATATATATATATGATGAATAAAACCACGAAGGAAAGGAAACACAGAATGGTGCTCAAGCGCTTTCGTCTAATGACATCCTCAGGAACACTGAAGTACATAAAGAGTTACAGCCTATATATAGGTTATAGAAAAAAAAAAATATATATATATATATATATATACAATAAACGGAAAAATAAAAATAAAAATTTAAAAAAAATAAAAGGATTGTGGGAGGAGCATACAAATTTGTAAGGAAAAACTATCGATTTTTAGCACAAGATCAAATTAATTGTTTCCAACCAATGTTATAAAAAAAAAATGATTTTTAGCACAAAATCAAATGAATTGTTTCCAACCAATGTTATAAAAAAAATACAAATTTATACTGGAAATCTGCCCGGGTTTTAGCACTCTACCCTTCTTGTTTAAGGTTCGATGTATATAAAAATAAATTGAAAAATAAAAGTTTTTAGAGTAGCATACAAGTTTACCAAAGATTTAGCGTTCTACCCTTCTTATCTAAATCTGTTCTGAAGGAATTCAAAACAACAGGATCGAGCTGAAAAAGACCTTTGCTTATGTTGAAGTTATTTGTAAGTTGGATAATGGCAGACTCAAGAATATTTCTATTGATAGGGCTATTTTTTACTACGATATTTTTCACAATATTGTTATATGAAAATACTACATTAATATCCAAAAGTTTAAGTACATTAGCAATGCCTAAAAAGCCCAGGATAAATGGAAGTTCTAAAATATTTTTTGACAAAGTACGAGTGTTATTATTGACACGATAGAAAGTTCGTTTTGCCTTATTGAGACAAGATTCCATAAACGCAGATGGATAACACAGATCACTTCCAATACCGTTGATTTTTTGTAATTCGGCATCGATGTATTCCGGACTGGCGATCCTAAGGGCGCGGAGAAACATTAAAGAAAAAATGGCCTTCTTAGTGGGGGTGTCATGTCCCGAGTGAAAGTGTACGTAGGACAAATTGTTTTTTTTTTTCCGATAGATACTAAACTTAAAACCTGGGCTTTCCCTATGTACACGCACATCCAAAAACGGGATTGAGTTGTCTTGTTCCACTTCTAAAGTAAACTTAATGGATCATTTAACTGAAGGAGGAAGTTATCCAGGTCACGATTCATGGGCCAGATACACAAAATATCGTCGACGTACCGCAACCAAGGGATGTCCCCAGGATTCTCGGAATGTAAGTAATTTCGAAAAACTCCATATAAATATTGGGGAGGAGGGGCGACAAGGGGTTGCCCAAAAACTTGTTGATAATACTCGTTATTGAAAGTGAATTTACAGTCTTTGATGCAAAGCTTAATAAGTTCCAAAACAATGTGTGAAGGTAGTGGCAGGTCATACTTATGTAATTCTTGAGAGAGAAAGTCAAGCATATCGTCAATCAGCACTTTTGTAAACAATGAACAAACGTCAAAATTGATCAATCTATCGTTAGTTTCAGTACGTGCATTATTCAATTTTTCAACACCCAGAAGGAATGTGCATAAACTTTATACCCCCTGGAGAGAGAGAGAGAGAGAGAGAGAGAGAGAAAGTTACAAGGAGTTACAAGGAGTTACAAGGACAAGAGTAAGCCTCAAAGACCTTCCGGTCCACTCTGGGAGGTTCCTGTTATTAAACAAGTTTATTTTTCTTTCAACTATCCTAGCAATAGTAGAAAACTGGATAGAAAAGTAGAAGGCTCTCTCCCCACCCTCCGCTCCCTTCCTGCCAGAGGCAGGTACGGAAAAAGTTGAAGAAAATACCTTGACCCCTGAAAAGCAGCCAAGGAAATTTTACATAAACTGGAGAATATATAAATAGCTCTATATTTAGCATGCTCACAGAGACACCGTGCAAGCGAACTCCTGCAGAGCTATGTTATGTTTTAGTCTTAAACTATGAGAGTATTCAGTACTTTGTCTAGCCTATTTTTAAATACATTTGCACTTTGACTGGAAACAACCTCTGAGGGAGGTTGGTTCCAGATATTAACTATTTTATAGGAAAAGAAATTCCCGCAGACAGAGGTCCTAAATATCTTTAGTTCCAGTTTAAACCCATTATTTCTTGTCGGATAGGCATTACGTGAAAATAAGTTTCTCTAATCTACCCTGTCTATTCCATTGAGCATCTTGAAGACTTGAATAAGCTGACCCCGCAACCTCCTCGTCTCTAAGCTAAACAGATTTAGGCGCTCCAATCTCCGTTGGTAGCTTTGCATTCCCATTGAAGGGATCAATTTTGTAGCCCTTGCTTGTACTCTTTCTAACCTTTTTATGTCCTTCCTGAGGGATGGAGACCAAAACTGCGCACAGTATTCCAGTTGAGGGCTGACTAGTGAATTATAAAGAGACATTACAGTCTCCTTGTTCCGAAACTGGAACTGTCTTTTAATATAACCTATTATTTTTAAAGCCCTCTTTTCGACTTCTGCACAGTGCTTCGACGGTTTCAGATCGTTGCTGATATAGACTCCTAAGTCTTTCTCTAGATCGGTCTCAGTCAAGTTCCTTCTCAAGAGAGAGTAATCGGTCTTCGGGTTTTTATAACCTATGTGCATTACCTTACATTTGTCCAAGTTGAATGGCATCTGCCAAGTAGCAGACCATTCGCCCAACCTGTCAAGATCGTTCTGAAGCGTTCTTACCCCCTCCTCAGTACCTACACTACTTCCTAATTTCGTATCGTCTGCAAATTTGGAGAGTGTACTTAGAAGCCCGACGTCTATATCGTTAATATAAATGATAAAAAGTAAACGTCCCAGAACGGAACCCTGTGGGACACCAGTGGTGACGGGCGCCCACTCCAAAGCCACTCCATTTATTACCACTCTCTGCTTTCTATCTTTTAACCAATCCTCAATCCAGTTGGAAACGAGCCCGGTGATTCCTAGTCCTTTGACTTTAGCCATCAATCTCGCGTGAGGGACTTTGTAAAATGCTTTTTGAAAGTCGAGGTACACTATATCTATTGCCCTAATTGCATCGTAGAGTGTATGCATATTATGGAAAAATTCTAACAGGTTTGTCAGACAGGATCTATGTCGCCTAAATCCATGTTGAGAATAAAAAATTAGATTGTTTGATTCAAGGTAATACACAATACGTTTTGTAATGATGGACTCCAACAGTTTGCCGACAACTGATGTTAAACTGATCGGGCGGTAATTACAAGGATTTAGTGAGACTAATGGGACGAAAGTTCCCTGGACTTTCGTGATCCCCTTTCATTAAAGATAGGGGTCACGTTGGCTTCCCTCCAGTCACCAGGCACCTGGTCCGTCTCCAACGATTTGTTGAAGACTGTAGCCAGGTGAGGAGCCACCTGGTCGCGCACCTACCGCAACACTCTGTGGAGAAACTGGTCTGGCCCGGGAGCCTTAAACGCGCTCAGTTTGTCTATTCTATCGGCAACGACTGTCACGCTACATCGAACACAATCCAGGCCAGCACCTTCGCACCTACGTAACGCCTGGCTCGGGGATGACGCGGGTGTCCTCCCTGGTGAACACTCCCGCAAAGTACTCATTAAGCACATTAGCGAGAGAGAGAGAGAGAGAGAGAGAGAGAGAGAGAGAGAGAGAGAGAGAGAGAGAGAGAGAGAGAGAGAGAGTTTATTTTTATTGTCTTACACCGCATTCTCATTTTTTATGGTTGGAATATACATAGTGCAATCACCACTTAAGGAAATTTCACAAGATAATCACAGGAATAAACTCCTGTATTATTAACCTGCGTAATCGTGAGTCGAACCCTCGATCTCAGTGACTTCGCCCTGTTTTATAGGGAAACGGTAGTCGACATTGTCTATCAATTTGGTGAAAACACCAACGCCAGCTAAGCAACAGTTTTAATTTTCTCTTTCATTAAAAATTAAACCATTTACTTATTTCACGCACAAAAGCGTTTATACAGAAAATAAGTATTTACAATATTGAAAACAATAACGAGGATTCGAGAGAGGCTCTTCTGTGTAGCGAATGTTGCTACATAGCCCTGTATTCTGTCGACGAGTTAAGCTAGGTTAGGAGTGCAGTTAAGGCCATGATGGTTGAATTTATTTGGTATTTATTATAATTAACATAAAAGAAACTGAAAAAAAAAATGCTATGCAAAATTTTGTAGAATGTAGATGTAAGTTTAACTAAAATAGACTTTTTTAATTATATATATATATATATATATATATATATAATATATATATATATAGTCTATACATATACATCTTTACATTTGAAATATACTCGCAGAATGTGAAAATCTATTCGAGAGGAATAAATGAGGTGAGCTTTCTCTGGATCGCTTAAAATAACGGATGTGGCTTGGAAAATTATCTAAACGGGAGATAAAATGCATATTAAGTAACGTTTACTTAAGAACTGAAATTAAAATATTTCTTTTTCTCTTACACTTATTTACCGTAAAAGGCTCATACAAAAATACGAAAAATGCAAAGCGGTGTGTTACATCTTTCGTTCCGGATTTTGGGTCGACCGCAACACGGAAAATGTGTTTAAATGTGAGATTAATAGGGTAAAGTGACATTTCGAAATAGGCGATGTACGAAATGTGTGATATCTTTCGTACCGCGTTGGTACGTCCTTACAAAGATGTAGGCTTCACAGAATATAAATTTTAATGATAATTACATATGATTTTCGTTTTTTCTTTGTGGAGTGTATTTCTTGTATTATTACTTAAATAATTGTTGTGTCCTGGCCGCGTTTAGTTGAGTTTTTTTTTCAAATTTTCTTTTTCCGAGCTATCGAAGTAAAAACTACATATACTACGTGTAAACTTGAAGGTCTGAAAAAAAAAAAATAAATAAATAATTTATCTGTGAGGGAAAACAAATCTTTAGTTTAAGGGATTCTAATGTTTAAGATGATCTACAGATCTACAGAAGCTAAGGCTAACAAAGACCCTAAGATCCACTCTTAGGTTAGCCCGAGAGAAAGGAAAGAGTAGGGGGTTAAGAGAAGAGAATAAGGGGTTCAGTAAGTAGCAACACCTATCACTCGTGGGTTAACATTCAGTCAGAAAAAGAGAAAAAAGATTCACCATCATCATCCGCCGGCCACTGCCAACAAGTCAGAAAAATGTCGGAGAGAATAGGAAAGATTGCAGAACGGTCCTCTACTCCATAGGGAGGTAGAGCCCACTCTGCCGGAAAGGGGTGAAAGATGAAAAGAAGTAAAATAAGAACGCTTACAAACCATGCAATACATTCTTAACTCAAGAACAACACATTCTTAACTCAAAGCAACACATTCTTCCAGCTGTGGCAGACCAATCCTCTACTCCATAGGGAGGTAGAGGATGCAGCCCACTAGGATGGAAAGGCGTGAAAGATGAAAAGAAGTAAAATAAGAACGCATTACAAACCATGCAACACATTCTTAACTTAAACACTATCATACTATGCAAACTACAGACATGCAATAAAGAGAGTTACAGACATGCAAATAAGGAGAGAAGAAAAAGTATAAACAAAAAAAGTGGGTTAATTTACTCAACAAGCTACAACTAAGTTGGTGTTAGTCTTTTTTTTTGCTGGCATATCACACGCTGGCATGTCACAAGCTGGCATTAGACGTCAACAGACTCATCCCCGATTACCACCCTCAAAGCTCCTGTTGCCAATTGTTTTTTTATTTTAAACAACGTTAATATTTTTAAAATGCCTATCTAGACGGTTTTTAAACACATTAACGCTGGTAGAGTTCACGACGGGCGCGGGAAGATTATTCCATTTATCAATTACTTTAAACGTAAAGAAGTTTTTAGCGATATTAGTAATGAAACGTCTGCCACGCAACTTCAATCCGTTATTACGAGTATTGCTATTATCGAAAGTAAACAGTTTGTCAAAATTTACGTTATCGATGTTACTAGTTAACGATTTTGAAAACTTCAATAAGCTCCCACCTTAATCTCCTGTTTCGAGTGAATGCAAGTCTAACTCTTTAATCCTATCTTCATAAGGCTTGTTGTGCAATGACGGAATTAGTCTCGTGGCACGACGCTGAACCCTTTCTAACCTATCAATATCTTCACGCAAATACGGCCACCAAAACTGAACGGCATATTCTAAATGAGGCAATATAATATCCTTCGATTTAAATTCGAAATTACGCACTCTGAAGCCTAACATCCTATTAGCTTTTGCGCAAGGCTCCAGGCACTGGTTCCTAACCTTTAAATCCTTAGATACGCGTACGCCTAAATCTACTTCCTCGTCAACGCTCGCTAACTCTCTATCATCCATCGTGTACGTGTAATTATTGTTACGAGAACCTATATGCAAAACTTTACATTTGTCTACGTTAAATTGCATTTGCCACTTATCCGTCCACTCCATAATCCTATTTACATCGTCTTGGAGCCTATTTCTATCGTCCTCGATAATAACCTTACCACCTATTTTAGTATCGTCCGCAAATTTTGACACGTTACTAGTCAATCCTACATCTATGTCGTTAATGTAAATTACGAATAGCAATGGGCCTAACACTGAACCCTGTGGGACACCGCTACCTACATCCAACCACCCTGATTCACTACCATTAACAACGACCTTCTGTTTCCTAGCAAGAAGCCATTCCTCTAACCAGTTAGCTACCTGACCGCGTATACCGTGCGCTTTAACCTTCACAATTAATCTTCTATGCGGAACTGTATCGAACGCCTTTTTAAAATCTAAATAAATAACGTCAGCCGCTCTATGCCTATCGTATTCGCGCACTATTTCGTTATAAAATTCTAACAAATTAGTTAAACAAGATCTATGGCGTCGAAACCCATGCTGACTACTATTAATCAAATCTCTACTTTCTAAGTGATCGATGATACGATCCCTAACTACGGATTCCAAAAGTTTACCGACAATTGACGTTAAGCTAATGGGCCTATAATTGCTAGCTACTGTGCGGTCGCCTTTTTTAAAAATGGGCGTGACGTTAGCTAATTTGAAGTCTTCAGGAATAATCCCCGTTTCGAGTGACTGATTAAAAATCTTCGTTAAGGGGCCTACAATAACGTCTTTCAAATCTTTCAAATGTCTGGGATAAAAAGCGTCAGGGCCTGGAGCCTTGCTAACTTTTAGCCTATCGATATAATGCGCAATCTCACCCTCGTAAACAGTTATTTCATCCAAAATAGTCTCGCTACTAAATGGAACGATATCGTCCACGTCGGGGACATTATTTACGTCTTCTACGGTAAAAACTGTCGCAAAAAAGTTATTGAAAATACCCGCCATCGCCTGAGCGTCAGAAGCCAAAGCGCCGTTAACATCCACTAGAGGGCCTATGTTATCTTTTATCGGCTTACGATTATTGACGTATTCAAAAAACTTTTTTGGATTATGTTTACTATCCGCAGCTATAAGTATCTCTAAATTACGCTTAGCATTCCTAACTGATCTTTTAACCTGACGTCTAAGCTCGATATATCTATTAAAGTTAGCTGCCGTGCCATTGCGCTTATTAAGTCTATACGCTCTGTTACGCTCGTTTATGAACTCGCCTATTTCCCTAGTCCACCACTTGGGCCTACGAGGAATAAACTCCCTTTCAATATTCATAAAACTTTCTTTAAACGCCTCCCAATGCAAATTTGTGTCATTACCCATAAATAAGTTATCCCAGTCCACTACTCATCCTATCCGCAAAACTATCAAAATTAGCCCTACGAAAATCAGGGACTTCTATTACGTTACTATCCTTAGTGTTTTCTATCAATAACTTAAACCTAAGAATTTGATGATCACTACATCCTAAACTCTCGCCTACTTCTAAACCTTCGACTATATTTTCGCCGTTCGTCATCACCAAATTTAAAATATTGTCACCGCGCGTTGGTTCGGTAACCATCTGTCGTAAAAAATTATCTTCCATGAACTCAATCAATCTCAAACCCTCCTCATTACCAGTATAAGTCACGTAATTATCATTAGGGCAGTTAAAGTCTCCGACAATTATACTATTCCGATTGTCAATAAAGTTACCAAGAAGTGAGTAAAATCTAGTGTCGGTATCGTGGGGTTGAACGGGAGGTCTATAAACAAAAACAAAGTTAAAACTAATACTACGCGCCCTAAATTGAACGCATATCGCATTAATTGCTGCCGGAAAATCTATCTTAACCTCGATAGCCCTAAGGGAATTACGAATGTACAACAAAACGCCGCCACCAATCCTATATAACCTATCATTAGTAAAGAGTTTAAAACCCGGTATATCAAAGTCCCCCAACATGTCCCGAGTCACGGTATTTAACCACATTTCAGTGATAGCAACTATATCGTAGTTGCCGGAATAAATTATCGCCTTAAATTCGTTTAATTTATTTCTAATATTACGCGCGTTACAATAAAACACGTTCAAGTTATTTTTTACCACGAGCCGGTGTTTTAAACTATTTTTTATGTCGGGCCCGCGTTCCTCGGACCCACAACGTTTAAAGAAGGCTTCGACCTATACAGCTTTCGCACGTTTTCTTCAATTAACCTACCGAGCCTAGCATTTCCTATTTCATTAAAATGCACCCCATTTTTTATAAAAAGGCTAGGATCACTGTATTCTGACCACAGCTTTACGAAGGGTACATTTTCCTCAGCACAAATCTCTTCTAATTTAGTATTCAAAAATATCGTTTTAGACGTAATTCTAAGATCCAAACCGTGCCTAAGGGTAATACCTAGAACTAAAGACCTATCTGACCTCGCCTTTAGGGACCTAATTAACCCCCTATGTCTCTCCAAAAGGTCAGGCACTCTCGTATCGGGCCTATACGAGTCGTTGCCCCCTACCTTCGTCACCAACATCGCGTGACGGGAGGCAACGTCAGTCGTATCCATTTCGTCTCTAACTCTGTCAACCCTGGCCCTTGGGAGACAGACCCTCCTCCTCTTGGTTGGATGCCGTTCAATGAACTCTGTGTCCATATGGGCCACTAAAGAGTCTCCAATTAAAATAGTTTCCCCCTCATTCACGTCCCTTTCCAAATGGGCGAAAGGGTTCGAAACCTCGATAGGGGGGGATTCCTATCACCTAACGTACGCGCCTAGCTCCACCCTTAACTTCTCTAAATCCCTCCCCATCTACTAATCTCGGACCAACCTTAACCCCTTCCTCAACTCTATCCAACCTTCCCGATAAGCTACCTAAACTAGAAACTAGGTTACGCACCTCACCCTTCAAATTACTAACGTCTTCAACGTTAGTATTGGTTCGGCTTTCGTCAACCGTAGCCCTACCCCTGCCCTCATCAAGCGTTGCAAGTCTTTCCGTTACCTCACGTACACTGCGTTTTATGTCAACTATTTCCTCCCTTAACTCGCAAAAGAAACAAACTGATCTCTCGGTAATCGCCATAGGACCGCCGTTATAATCTTTAAAATCCGAATACCACCGGTTTACCCCACACCTAACACACGACGCTTTCTGCGACGGCATCACGCAGTTAAAATTAGTTTATAACCGTCACAAGTTTAAGTTAAATTAAGCCGGCACGCTATGAAAACTTCTAAATCGCTAAAAACCACTAATATTCAATTACTTAACTATAACAATGTGAATATAAACGCAAGTATATAAAATTAAAAACTTTCCAAAAGTAAAGTTATTAACAATATGCAAAAGTAGAGGCAATATCAGAGAGGTCAGGAAATGCGTTCGTTCAGTACAGAGTCTGGCTGACGAGTGATGGGTGCTGATGGATCGTTGATCATGTTAAACTATAGGCCTATGTGGAATGATACATTTGGTGCGATGCACGTTTTCCACACGATTATCAGAATTATGAGAAGCCTACGTTTTTAAAATGCGCTTGTAACAACCTGCTGAATTAGGAATCAGTTTCTCATGCCTTGTGTTTATTCGAGAAGTAGAGCACTATATATATATATATATATATATATATATATATGTTATACACGAGCACGCCCACCTTCTTAAATGTTTACACGAGCAGACGTCCACCTTCTTAAATATCCTACAAGAGCAGGCGCCAGTCTTTATCTCATTAACTGACGCTCGAGTCTGCTTCATTCTTCCTAAGCCCTCAAGCACACGCCCGAAATATGAAATATGATATTAAAACAACCATTCATTTTAATCAAAAGCGGTCAGGCGCACTTTCGCGACATCATACGCTCGCTGTTCTCATGTTTACCTTCCAGACAAACACCTCGCATCCGTCTCGAGTTTCAGGATGGGAACCTTGACTTTGAGAACTACACATTCTCTTGGTCTCATGGTGACTCACTTCTCTGACGCATTTGAGAATGGATTCCTTCCTATATAAGGAGGGGTCCGGCCATTGATGGACAGATTCTGGGGTAGAACTCAACAGGGAAGATTAACGAATAGAATGTAGCGGGAAACTTATTCACTTATCTTCTCAGAGTGTCTTACCTAGGACTCCGCGGGTAACGGGGTGCGAGTTACCTCGTATGCATTAGATACGCTTGCGACCTCAGAACGGGCGACGGCTAGCCTTAGAAAGGAGTCGTTAATTATCTTTACCGCGGGTAACGGGGTGCGAGTTACCCCGTATGTCATTAGTTGTGCTTTGAGAAGGCCTTAGAACGGGTAGGGATTGCCCAAGTCTGAGGCCGTCTGACATTTTCAATTAGCATAATTTAGACCCTGGGTGAAGGGAGCATTTCACTTAAAATAGAGAATACGCTTTATATCGGAATTGAGGATCTGACTGAAGGAAATGCCAGTAGATTTAATTCATTTATTTCAACTGACCTTAATTGTCACTTTTAGACTTAAGAATAATTCAAATATAACCTTTTGAACTTAATTCAACAGTAACCTTGTGAACTTACTTCAAATATAACCTTGTGAAAGTAAAGCAAAGCATACTCTTATAAACTTTTGCCTGTAATCCGCTTACCTGAATTTAATTAAAGTGCCTAAAAATTAAAGTTGACTCTCAGTTAATCCACAATCGACGGGTGAAAAGAGGGCTAAGGGAAGCTCCCGGATTCCGCAAGCGACGACAACGTTCGGCGCACTCTGTGGTCACGTCTAGATTCAACATTGAGAGAGCCCAGACGAGCCAAAAAGGAGTATTTTATTGTACTCGAGGGATTTGACAACCCCGAGTATAATATATATATATATATATATATATATATATATATTAAGGTGAATTTGAGTCCATATTTTTGTATTTATTCTGCGTGAAATTTTTTGATGTTTTCACAACGAAAAGAAATGTTATTGTTACAGTTTAGTGCTTCCAGATATAGGTTTAAATGTATTGCTTAAAACATCAGACGCGTTATTTACAATATGGTACTTTTTCTTTTTTAATCATCAGAGACGTTAGGCCTAAAATGCGTGAACTAATGACCTAGATTTAATATGCGTGAGAGAGGTCCTCTTTCCTGACAGTTTGTGTGTGTGTGTGTGTGCCGTTCTTAGTTCGTAATTTATCGAGAATGAATTTTATCTGGAAACAAGAATTTTCGTATCTTAGAATAAAAAGAGAATTAAAAAATTAATTAACACTTTATTTCTCCCATAATAATAATAATGATAATAATAACCACGGGAATCTCTGTCGGGTTCTTATAATCTTCGTCCAATTTTTTCGTTGGGTGAGCAATCAATAAGTATGATTGTAATTGCGGGGGCAGCTACGGATCAATTTGAAAATTTCCCCTCACCGTCCTTCCTGAGGATCCCCCAAAACGCTGTACCCGGTTGTGCGCTTGCTATTCTGATGATGATGTACCATCGATCGGTGGCTAGCATCGCTTACTATGAATCAGCCGGTTCCGGGTTCGAGACCCTGCGAAGGTAGCTAGCGCGCGGTAAACGTTCATCCTACCGCACAATTGTTTGGTAGATAAATGGGTACCCCGGATGACATAGTGACTAAGAATATATTAAAAGTTTTCGCTTAATCCATAGAAGTCGGGGTTACTATAAAGTTTTCATTTTAATATTAATGTATATTTTAAAGATTCTAGTGTATTTCTTGTGGGGCTCGTTTTGCGTCTAAATAAATTCTTAAACTGAATTCAAATGTATAATGAGTTAATGTGCCAGTGTATAATATAAAGAATCCTGTGTAATTCTTTTATTATCAATGTTGGTATTCGTTTAAATACTTAGTTCTTTTACCGAGCAAAATATGGAGAACGTTTTGCCTGCCTCTTGTGGATAGTGTAAAGCTTTCGCTGTTAACTACAATGTTTAGACACAGAGTAATGACAAAGGTAGATAATCGTAACTTACTTACTAATTATTATTATCATTATACCCTAAATTTGTAAAAAGTTTAAAAAATTACTAATTGGAATTAGGAAAATTAATTAGGGGTAATTGAAGTGGAAACATTAAGATTGAAAATCTTCTGTACAAGTAAGAAGTTTCGATTGAATGCTTTCTTGCATGCCCTCGTGCTTCTGTATTGAGTATTTTAGGAGGTTTGCCTTGTAATTGTAACTGGATTATATAATCTCTGCTCCTTATTGAAGTTATAATTCCTACAAAACATGGGCTCGACAACGTAGATAGAGCTAGATTTTCCATCGTTCAGTAACAGAGCGAGTACCAGCCCAACTCGGGAGCCATCACTGCTGGAGCGAGTCATAGCCTCATCGTCAGAGTCAGACACTGTGCGGTTAAGATAACGGGAAGGCTTACAGGATATTACCCTTAATTCGACAGAATTATAAATCATTTTCTTTTTCCGGTAAGTGGTAAACCTGCATTGTGAATTATTAGCTTCTGTATACTTCAAGCAGCGTGCGAGTTAAGCATCGAAAAAAGAGTTTCGTAAAAGAACTTTTGCTGGTGTGAGAGATTTATTGTTATAAAGATAACATGTGAACCATTCCGAGTTTTTAGAAAGCGTTTTCTTCAACGGTTACAACAATAAAAAGTAGAAAAATTGGCTGGTAGATAAATGGGCACCTTGGTTCTTCGTAAGAATAAAGATTTTAGGTGGTATGACTCTGTAGTCTATAGAATAATCCATGATTTATTGTAAATTGTCATTCGAAAAGTCGTTCGATATTTAAATCATAATCTGAAAGTTGTTTTCAGAATAACATTCAAATTAACAGTGGTTAATGGAAAAGTCTGATGTTACTATACTTTTAAGGGTACCAGGTGTCTCCAGGCCTTTAGAAGGATGTCCATAGACCGTTTCAACGGCGAGTCGTTGCAAGTCGCAACCACGGTCGTCTCGCCTAAAACATCGGATGCGCGGTTCAGTTTTCCTACTCATTCATCTCTACAGTAAAATTTGCAGTTATTTTGTTTTCTGTGAATAATTTACAGATGACACCTTGAAAAGAGGAAGCAAACTTATACAGGTGCAATGAATTCACCATCAAGAACTGTTTCTTTATATAATGGGGCGATGTCGTTTCGACTTAGAAGATTATTTCAACTGCCACTATACTATGTGGAGAAGTGATCACGTATGAAAAGCCCGGTCGGTAAGAATAAATACTCCATTGGAAAGGAATGTTTAATAATGATGTGCTCAACGACGATTTCTTTGCGAGTGCTTTTGAATAAAATCGTTTAAAGATAACTTACCAAACGGATGTAAAGTGATACGAAATAGTATTGAACGATATGAAGGCCATTTATATACGTAGAGTATAGGATTCCCTATAACTTGACCGGTGAAATAATGTTAATTCGTATTTACTGTGTAGTGCAAAGAAATAATGATGTACCTGTAGAGTCGTTTATGTTCGATTTTAGTGTTTTGCGCAGTAGAACAAAGTGAATGTATTTTGATGAATTTCTAATTTATTTATTATTTAATATAATTGTGTGTATACATATACATATTTCTCCTGTATTGAAGGTTATACTTTTTTAATTTTATTTTTTGATCATATATAATCCTACGTATGTATAGGAGTGTATATTTATCTATATATTTCTGATTCCAATAAATCGTCTAAAGAAAACAGAATGTAATGGTGTTTTATTTATTTCGGTTTAAATGTATTTCTTTTATTGTTAATATTGGGTTTCGTTTTAATAATTAGTTCTCTTGCTGAATAACTTTAAGGAGAAAGTCGCTCTTGCTTTTAATAACTAAGTAAATAAAAACATTAGTTGGCAATTCGTGTAAATAAACATTAAGATAAATGGTGGTATCTGCCAACTCTCCTCATATAAATAAAAATTAAAATAAATGGTGTTATCTGCCAACTCTCCTCATATAAATAAAAAAAATTTTTGGCAACTCATGTAAATAAAATAAATGGTGGTATCTAGCATCTCACCCTAATAAGGTACATCTCACCATAATTAAAATAAATGGTGGTATCTGGTAACCCCTCCATATATAACGGCTGCTTGGCCCCGGACGTTCATAATTCGTCGGACTCCGGTAGAATAAAGAACTCTCTCTCTCCTTCTTAGGTTAAGGCTTAGGTTAGGTTTCCCTCTGGGGGTTGAGGATATCCCACCTTCTTCCCCAAAGACCTCCTCCTTCTCCTTTCTCTTCCTCTCTTAGGTTAAGGTTACCCCTTTGTGGGGAGGTCATCCTCCCTTCTCTCCCCGAAGCTCCCTCCCATCTCCCCTTGGCAGCACTGATTTGTTGCATATCCCTTCCCCCCTGCAGCATTGATGTTGCATTTTTTGCAAAATTGATGTTGCATAACCCCTCTCCCTTCATTGCATAACCCCTCTCCCTTCATTGCATAACCCCACCCCCTTCAGTGCACAACCACCACCCCTTTGTTGCACACCCCTTTGCAACATATTGCAACATTGGTCAATATTGCATTGTAGCATTGCAACATTCTTGCACTCGTCCATTTTGCAACCATACTAGTGACATATTCCACAGAGAGCCATATTTCCTTCATTTCGTAAAAATAATCCTTCCGTCAGCCACAGTCGCTTTTTTTAAAGTATAACTTTCCATCTGATTTTCCACAGATTGGCGGAATTTCATCAATCTGTAGAGCTAATTTATCTTTCTTTGGTCAAATGTTTTCGTCCATTTGAAAATTAAATTAAATATAAATTAAGCTTATTTTGGATTTAGTCCTGTTCAAATTTACCCCATAAAGCCAAAATGAAATCCCCACTTTATCTTATACCATAATTTCTTTATTTAACGCTAACTTAATTATCATATATTCAGTGATGCGCATTACAGCATACTGTATATAAAGAAACAAACAAAAAAATTTATTTTCACTTACCAGATTCAAGTCAATGTCACTGAGAACATTTATTACACCAGTATGAGTTATTAATAAATAATCAGTCGAGAGAGCCATAAATCTGCAAAGTGCTCAGGCCAACTAATGCGGCTCAATGCCGCATAATTAAATCCTGCATAATTATTACCAGCATCATCTCGGTTAGAACACCTAATCTCAGTTTCTTCACTTCAGTAGCGTGGGCGAAAAATGGGAGAGTGCAAATCAACGCTGCAATGGTGCTCACTGTTGCAAAGGGGAGAGGGGGATGTTGCAAGATGTTATGCAACAAAGGGGAGGGGTTGTGCAACAAGGGGGAGGGGGTTATCCCCCAAGCTGGAAGGGTTTATGAAACAAGTCAATGCTGCAGAGGGGGTTTATGCAACAAGCTGCAATGAAGGGGAAGGGAGCTTTGGGAGGAGAAGGGAGCTTTGGGGGTGAGAAGGGAGGATGACATCCCCGAAAGGGGTAACCTTAACCTAAGAGAGAGAGAGAAAGGAAAAGGAGGAGGGTCTTTGGGGGATAAGTTGGGATGTCCTCACCTCCCCAAAGGGAAACCTAACCTAAGCCCTAATCTAAGAAGAAAAGAGGAGTGAGTTCTTTATTCCACCGTAGTCCGTCGCATAATGAGAGTCCAGGGGCCCAGCATCTGTTATGTAGAGGGTCTGGAGTTGCCAGTTACCACTTATTTATTTATTTATTTCTATAAGGAGAGTTGGCAGATACCACCATTTTAATTATTTATTATAGATGAGTTTCCAGAGACTCCTATATAATTTAATTATATGCAGGGTTACCAGGCTGCATCATTTATTTTAATTACTTATTTATTAACGGCAAGAGAAACTTTCTCCTTAAATTGCTCGAACTAATTAAAACACATTATTTATGTAATTAACAATAAAAGAAAAAAATGCCTGCAAAATAACAGTACACACTTTTTATATATAAAAGAAAAACAATAATTATTTTAACTAACTTCTCCGAAAGTGTCTATTTACTTTTGTCATTCCTCTTTGTCTTCTCATTACAGTTAACTAAGTGAAAGCTTTACACTGCCCACAATAGACGAATCCCACTATTTAAAAGAAATACAATTAATCCATGGCTTAGCAAAAGAAATAAATAAAACACCAATATTAAAAATAAAAGAAATACACAGGATTCTTTATATTGTACATTATTCCAACAAAATAATCTATAATAATAATATTTAATTTACATATAACTCGAGAGACCTGAATCGCTTCCATTTACTCTAAAGCCAAACCGAAAGTGTGTATTTACTTTTGCCACTCCTTTCTATACACCTTCTATATTTTTCTTATAAATAAATTTCAGCGAAATCAAAGTAGTTGATAAAATAATTAACTGAGAAGTCTATATATACTTTTATAAAGAAATTTCAGCGAAACAAAGTAAATGATGAATCCTTTATCCATTTGTTTTCTTCGTTCTTTCATGCAATTATATTTAATTAACAATAAACATTGTAAATATAACAGTACACAGTTTTTATATATATATATATATATTAGTGGTGGACCGGATATCCGCATCCGCATCATTTTTAACATCCGCTTCCGCACTTCTGACTGCGGATGTTATGCGGATATTACTTCCAAGGAATTATGCAATTTACAATTAAATTAACTTATAAAGTAAGACCCAGTCATGCGCATTTCATGTAAAGTATTAATTATTAATGAACAAACAAATATATAAACCTCAAAATATAAATACCTGGTAATATAGAAAATTAAATGAAACTTGTTTCATTGAATTTTCTGTGGCTGAAACTCTTGAGAAAGTTATTTTTATCATAGTGAAAACATTAATATTAATTTTAATTGTTATGCATTGCCTGCAATAATAGTAATATCACAAACTTTGAAAAATTATGTCATATATTCATAATTCTATATTATACTGATTAACTAAATATCCGCATCCTCATCCACGGATATTGAAATTAAAGATCCGCATCCGCAGATGTTGAAAAACTGACATCCGGTCCACCACTAATATAAATATATATATATATATATATATATATATATATATATATATATATATATATATAAAAGAAATACACAATAAAAATTTTAACTAACTTGTCCGAAAGTGTTTATTTACTTTTGTCGGGGAGAAAGCGTGTAACACTCGGAGGCTACTCCAAAATCCAAAAAGGTTAAAATGTAATGCGGATTTGTCCCAAATTCGTCTCAAAGACACGGATTTACCTCTACCAACTCTATATATTGTTCCCAGTCATTATTATTACTAATGAAGTTAAAAACTCAATTTTAAATTCTATTATATTTATATATATAGAGAGAGAGAGAGAGAGAGAGAGAGAGAGAGTTAATTCTGAGAGCTGCACACACACACACACACACACACACATATATATATATATATATATATATATAAATAAACCAAATCCACAAGTCAGGAATCTTGGGAAAGCTGAGAATAGGACGACCACAAATATATATTAATTTTGTAAATATTTGAAACCATCGTGGTAGAGATTGCAAGTGGCAATTCACTCATACACCTTGAGATGTGAACATTAAATCTACGGAGAGAAGATAATGACACCATTATTCATCCAATCAGGACTTCAGTTCATCGTCCGGACTCGATTTCTTAACCTCTGATCAGCACCTCAGCGTCTTAACCACTAGGATACTTAGGGTACCCATTTATCTACCAACCATTTGTGCGGGAGGATGATCGTTTACCGCGCATCAGCAGCCGTCACCCGGTCTCGAGCCCAGATGAGCTCTGAAACTATTCTTTTTATTATACTTCCTTTTGTACAAAAATGAATAAATCTAGCGTGATATTCTCAGCGAGGGAGGGTGAATAGTGACCCAGGGGCGGCTTCTTAATGAATGCAAGGCATGCACTGCATGCGTAAATAATATATTCAATGAATTTAAAATTATTATTTAAGTTAAAAAAATAAAGTTAAAATTATTATTATTATTAATATAATATTGGTTCTATCCTCGGTTACTACATAACTCATAAGAATACCATAAAAGACAAAATACAGCTTATCTAATATGTACTACACTGTAATGCATGTGACTGCATGCGTAAGTAAAATTACCACGAGCCGCCACTGGGCCTGAATACATGCCTGCTATTGGGGAATTCTTCGGAGATATAACTGACGAGATCAAGAATGAGTATGGTGATGGTGCATACGCAGACTCATTTGTATCAACAGGGCCCAAAACCTATGGGGTACGGGTGAGGGTGGGGGATGATATGAAATATATCATGAAGGCTAAGGATATGACGCTTAACCATGCGAACCGTCGAGTCCTTGACTTTGACTCGTTGAAAGATCTAGTGTGCTTGGAAGATGAGGGCGACCAGCCACCCCAACTGACTGAGGGGACACACAATTTTCGGGCGCAGAAACTGGGGTGTGTGAAGGAACTTAGGGGCACGAAGGTATGTTGTAACACATATAGGAAACGTTACCAGATGCCTGGTACTTATGATCCGTACTCTTTAGATACCTTAATCCTTGATTGTATTTATATATATGTGTATTGTTGACGATATATTTATTTATTACGTACATTTGCTTCAATTAAGGTTTCATTTTCTCCTTTGCGTACGAGCGTGTGTACATTCTTAAACACCGCCCATTGTAAGATCGGTCACGTGACTCCTGCCACTCCCTGATCATATCTCTACCCAGGCGTGCTCAGTTGACCTCTGCAAACCCTTGAGCTCAGACGTGTATTTTCTCGCGTAGACGAAAAATAGTAATGGCTACTTTTAATATTGTTTGTTTAACGTTTATGAAGTGGTATTTGCCAAAGTGTGAAGATGTGGTGGATACTGAAAGCCTTGCTATTCCACCCTCCTTTGACACTTTTAAGGCTACATTCAACCGTGCGAAGGAACAAGATGTTCAAATACTCTACGGCTATTCTGGCGAGGGTATTGTAGGATTTCTTGGTACAAGCGATGTATTGAAGTATGTTGTAGACCTAGCCTTCATAAAACTCACATATACCGTAAAGTAGAAGAAACAACACGTGCAGAAGATAAGCAACGGTTATGTATAATGAGTCTTGATGAGTGGAGTGACAAGCGATATTATGTCATGTTACATCATACCGAGTACTCGTACCCTACGGTTGAGAATGTAAATCTTGTCATCATGGAGAATCTTAAGTATTTTTACCACTATATTAATATATATCATGACGAGGTTTGTAGTGAGGTTGTGGCTAATGGCCTGTGCGAGTTTTTAACAGACTTTAGAGACGAGTATCGATTGTTAAACAAAAAGGAAAAATATGGGCATATGTTTCTCACAAATAGTGCACCGAATTGTGAATAAGATGTGTTTCGTTCGTGAACATGAACGAAAATGTCTGGTGCGCATTTCGATAAAACATTGAAACCGATATTGCTTCATGTAGCAGAAAAAATTCTAGTTGCCCATTTTAATGGGCACAAGTATTCACATAAATCTTTCATGTTGGAACAGAGCCATACACGATTCAACTTTTTATGGTATGGCTCGCTTCCCCCGTCGAGCCGAGCCGCCGAACCGTGTACCTCACCCCTCCGAAACTCACGAGTTTGATATGCCCGTGCACGTTTCACCCATGTCACTCACTCCTCCACACCTGTTCCCCGAGCTAAACAGCGCACCGGATGCTCATAGTCATCTCAGAGCTTGAACCGACTGGACGTGTGAATACGATGAAACTTCATTTGAGAAGCATTCTCAATGCCGCGTATGATTTGTCCTTGACGAATTCATTGCGCGTGTTCAGGCGTGAAACCGGCACCATTAACTATGTACTTGAAACGATTTGTAGGCAAGTAAGCAAACGTAATGTTATTTATTTAAGTGTTGAGGAGATAAATAGAATCCTCGTGATAGTTGAGAAGTGGGGTGAGGATGTTATAAAATACCTGCAGGTGTAGGTACAAGAAGAGAACAGATTAGTGATGCCCCCTTATATGCCTTTGTTTGTACGTTGTGCATAAATAACGATCAGGCATGCATTGATATACGACTGATGTGGAGGAATGCATCTGATAACGTTCTTGTCCCTACGCGAAACCGATTCATCCTCGATAGAATGTTTGAAATCGTGTGATTACGCAAGCTGAAGCCTATATTAGACGCGCGCGTTATGGATATGATTTATTTTGACACGGTTCTTGAATACGCATACATCGCTCTGCTCGACGGATTTATCGAATGTAGGAATGAACAAGGCGAGAATGGTCTAGAACTGGATGCCTATTTAAAAGGTTTAGAATCTTCCAAATATCTCGAACTTTGGTACAAAGGACTTGAGCGGTACAGGGCAGAGCTCGCCTACACTGTTCACCCTGAAGAAATGTACATCTATATAATGAGTAGCTGCCATTACGACTTGGAAGATTATTTAAATTGTCGCTATGCAGAGTGAAGAAGAGTTCACGATTGAAAAGCTCGGGAGGGTAAGAAAAAACCCTAGGTTGGAAAGGAGTGTTTATAAACTTCTCTTTAATAATGACGTGGTGGCTAACGATGACCTCTTTGTGCGTGCATCTGAATGTATTCTGGCTGTGTTTAAAGATAACTTGCCAACCGAATGTAAAGTGGGCACAAAAATATGGTTGAACGATATGAAGGACATTTATATCGAGTATAGGCGCCCGCACACCTTGAGCGGTGAAATATTGTTAAGGCGTATTTACCGCGTAGTGCAAAGCAATAATGATGTGACTGTAGACTCGATTACGTATGAGTTTAGTGTTTAGCACCGTACAACATAAACTATTTTGATGTATTTTTATTTTCAATATATTTAATTATTCAATATAATTGTGTGTGTGTGTGTGTATTTTTCCTGTACTAATATGTTGCTGATTATACTCCTTCGTTTTGTATATTATTACTTTTTATTTTCATTATTATTATTTTCAATATATTTAAATATTTAATATAACTATATATTTTTTTTTTCCTCTACTAATATATTGATGGTTATACTACACCGTTTTGTATATTTTTGATTATATATATATATATATTCCTCGTTCGTATTTCTTATGCTATTATTATTTTTTATTTTATTTTTTTATCATATATATTCCATCGTTTGATTGTATATTTATTTTCTTATATTTCGTGAAATTGATTCCAATACTTCGTCTAAATAAACAGAATGATGTAATGATGTTTTATTTAATTCTTTTGGTTGTAAACGACATTATTATTTAATTATATCAAATGGCTGCCTTCTAAAACGGCTGACGGATTTCTTGGCCAACTCTCAAAATAGATGAATAGCGCAATCTGACAGTTGAAAAGGTGATATATATACATACATACATATATATATATATATATATATATATATATATATATATATATATTATATATATACATCTCCCCTCTAGTTATTCTACTTCAACTGGCTGGTTAAGCCAACTGGAGGAATATGCCAACTGTCGAGAATATATGCTTTAATTAAATAAAAAGCGCAATCTGGCAACTCAACCCTAATAATGTGCCTGCCTTCTAGGTCTTCTAAGTCAGCTGGCTACTTAAGTCAACTGGCGGATTAAGCCAATTGTCAAGAATATATGCTTTAATTAAATAAATAGTGCAATCTGGCAACTCAGCCAGTTAAGCCAACTGGCTGATTAGGAACTTATAAGACAGCGGGCGCTCGGATGAAGTCACAATATGCGCTTGGCTCCTGCCAATCGAACACTCCTCTCTCCTTCTCCTCTCTCTCTCTTAGGTTAGGTATACCCCTTTGGGGGGTGTGAGGCCGTCCCACCTTCTCTCCTAAAGAGGTCTTCCCCAGCTTGCTGGGGGAGTTCATTGCAACTTGGGAGATAACTCCTCCCCCATAGTTGCATAACGTCTTGCAACATTTCCTTTGCAACACTGATCAACCTTTGCAATTGCATTGCACTCTCTCCTTTTGCGGCCATACTACTAATGATAATAATACTATTAACTTCTACAAGAAAAACTAATTGTAGTAGAAAGTGTTTTAATTTCCTATTTTATTTTCTTTCTCTGTCATTTTCACTCTTAATACTTATTTTTAAACTACTTTCTGTATTGTATAAAACGGCAGACTGGTAGAACGGCCGGTTCTGAACTGACATGGAGCCTGCAGCCGACATTTTTTTTTTTAACAAAGTGAGGGAGGGGAAAATTACAACGATTATCACTATTTTCTGATTTATTTTAATTAAGACAATGAACATGATTGGGGAAAGCAAACGCGAATATATAATTTAACATTTACATCGTGGGGAGAGCTTCTAGTTAAATTTAAATCACAATTACATATTAACCAAACAAAACACTTTCTTATATCTTATCGCGCCCGAGACTGCTTTTGGGTATTATATGTCACCGGCCATCAACGCATTTCAAATCTCTCTCTATGTTGCTAACTAATGTTTTATATTTCAAATAATTATATTTCACATACAGTATGTTGATTTCTAATAAAAATTATTAAATTTCCTATTTAAAAACCAATACACGACACTCGCCTCAACCTCTATGAAATAAGTTTTCAAAAGGAAAACTTATTTTTTTTAAACAAAAATGAAAGTTGAAAGAAAGGACAAGGAATCATTTCAATGACAAATTCTATTATAAGTCATTTCATAAAAATCGAAAAAACAAATTATAGCTTACAGAACGTTTGCATAAAATAAAAATTGACACAAGTGGTCAAATGTACTTCCTGTAACAAAGCTGTTACATGAATAATGAAGGACAGTTTTCTTAAACTCGGTTACAACAAATTTCAGGTTCACAATCTATTCCAGCGATTCCTCATCAAAGATCTGTTTACATTCGAAAAATTATTTATAGCGCTACAGTGGCGCTCATAAGTATTCGTACAGAGAAATATTTAAGTTAGATTCGTCCTCATCTTTTTATACCATGCAGAGGATAGTTGGGAAAAGTTTACTGTTCTTTTGGAAAAAGTTAACAAATAAAAAAAATTAGTTTAACTCTACCGTTAATGGAAAACATCAAAGAATTCGAGGAAAATAAAAAAAATGTTAAAATGCAAAACTTTTTGTCCATTTACTTACAAATAAACAGTAGTTGGCTGTTTGTTGATTAGAGATCTTGCAATTTTGAATTCTGTGAATTTTCATGAAGGCGGATGACTGTACAAGCCATTAGTAAGCAATGGGTCGTCATGGTACAGAGCTGTCTACAGGTCTTAGGAAATCTGTTATTGCTGCACACGAGTCTGGAAAGTGTTATAGGAAGATAGGAGAAGAACTTAGAATTACGTTTACAACGGTTGCTACAGTTATGAAGAAATGGAAAGACTTTGAAGCAATCAAAACTGCATCAAGGTGTGGACGAACTTGTAAGATTTCAGAGCGTACAGCTAGACAGTTTCAAAGAATGGCTGCTGCGAATCGCCGAGTGACTGCAGCTGATATTTGCCAAACATTATGACTGTTGGAGATCGATGTCCATCCTTCTACTGTACGTCGTATATTGAGAAAGAATAGTCTACATGGAAGAGTTGCATAGAGAAAACATTTGCTATGAAAAGCGCACAAAGAAGCTCATTTAAAGTTCGACAAGTATCATTAAAATGATGGATTTGCATTCTGGAAGAAAGTTCTCTGGACAAACGAAATTAAAATTTAATTATTCAGGAACAACTGTATGTTTGGCGAAAATCAAATACTGCATTCGAATAAAGAAACTCCTTCCTACGGTTAAACATAGTGGTAGTAGTTTGCCTCTTTGGGGATGATTTGGTGCATCTGGTCCAGGAAAGCTTGTTGTCACCAACGGAAACTTGAATTCGAAGAAATATCAGGAAAGTTTAGAAGAAAAGGCATTGCCTTCATTTATGGAGTTGCGATTGGGCCGTAATTGGGTACTGCAACAAGAAAATGATCCAAAACATAAAAGTAACAGCACAATAAAATGGCTTCAAGAAAAGAATTTTAAGCTTCTCGAGTGTCCTAGTGAAATAGCAGATCTCAATTTGATCGAAAATTTATGGTTTGATTTGAAAACAGCTGTCTGCAAGAGAAGCCCTTCGAATCTGTATTTCTTCAGACGAATGGGTTAAAATTTCTGCTGAGAGATGTCGAAACCGTATAGAAAAATACCCAAAACGAATCATTAAAGTCATTCAAGCAAAAGGTGGACACATATAATTAAATAATTTTGTAAGTAAATTGTACGAAAACTTTTGTATTTTAACTTCTCTTTTTATGTTCCTTAATTTTTTTTTGTCTTATATTTTATGTTGGAATTAAACGAATTTTTGATTTGTTGAATTTTTCGAGATGTACAGTAAACTTTTCATAATTATCCTATACATGGTACAAAAGATAAGGACTGAAATATTTCTCTGTACGAATACTTATGAGCGCACCTCTATGTAGTTACTATCATGGGAACTACAGAAAGAACAAGAAAATGTTTATAAAACATACTGACTAGAGCGGACATAATATGACACAAAAAAAAGGAAATCAACTTTTGGAAATATCCGAACACTTTCACTTATAAATTTATACCAATGGTAATCAGTGTACATCATCCGCGGTCTTTGTGTCCGTCGAAAACTGACAAGACAACGGCGCTTTTCAATTTTCAATGGCAGCACTCCCGCTAAATTCGCTAGAATGCAAGGGGTTGCATCACCATGCAATGGATTAGCACGCGCTGAGGTCTTACTCTCTTTCCAAAAAAACGGGGCACAAAGGTCGTTCAATTCAGAGAGGATATACTGAAAGTGGAACCCCGTCCCGGAATTGAACGAAATTTGCTATTCTAGAAGCTGACGAAGAAACTCGCCGCTCTCATCTCAACTTCTTTTCGGTGAGCGCTGCCACACTGCTACATCCAGCTGAAAGGTCCCCTACATGTCAGTGATCAAACGATTATTTGCCTGTAGGATATTTCACAACGAACCTACTGTATGGAGTGTAAAGTCTTAAACACTGTTTGAAACTCTTGTGGTTTGCCTACCACGTAGTTGGACGCAAGTTGAACCAACCATCGAAACAGTGGATCCAAGACTGACCGAAAATAACCGTTGACCAAATTCGTTCGAAACTGTATTGCACTAAAATTTCTGCGCATTCAGTTCCGTCGTTCTCTCTCTCTCTCTCTCTCAACTCAAGGGTGCGTCCAGATGGGTGACTCTCCTTCCCCGTTGGAGGGGGCTCAGCCTCCTGCGGAAGTTGCCCCCTCGTTGGTGAGGGGCTCTTCAACTCCCGACAGCCCTGGCTGTTCGGGAAACGGGTCGTGCTAGGGGTCGCTCAGAATAGGGAAGGCTCCTTCCGTGCAATGCTTTTTAATGCTAGGTCCATTAGGAATAAGTTTTGCGAGCTACGGGCGTTCTTAGCATCCGAGTACCAGGATATCGTTGCTCTCACCGAGTTCTGGATTCATACTGATCGTAGGGACTACGTTAGGGAGTTCGAGATTCCCAGGTATAGACTGTTTCACAAAGACCGCACCCGTGGGGAGGAGGGAGGGGTACTAATATACGTGAGGGACACGTTGAGTCCGGTTGACTGCCAATTCCGATCTGAAGGGGAGCTGCTTCGCGTCGATCTGAACGTGGGAGGGACGAACTATAGGTTAATCTTGGTGTACAGACCTCCACAACTCCTCCTCGAGGAGGATACAGCCCTGTACACCGAACTCCGTAGCCTGCTAGGGGACAGGGTGTGTGTAGTTTTACGAGACTTCAACTGTCGCGGGAAAAGGAGGAGGCTAGTTGACTTTGTTGATGAGACTTCAACTGTCGCGGCATAAAGTGGGAAGACAGGAATGCTGATGCTGAAGGGAGGAGGCTAGTTGACTTTGTTGATGCGAACTTCCTCTCTCAGTGGGTCAATGAGCCTACACGAGGCGAAAGCGTTCTAGACTTAGTACTCACGACAGAAAACAACCTCGTCACTGGCCTCACCGTTGAAGAATCGTTGGGCGGGAGTGATCACGGTCTGATTAGGTTCCGTGTGTGCGTCCCTCGGGTGAAGCGTAGTAACTCGAGAGGCAGTAAGCTCCATCTATGGCGGGCGGACTTTGTTAGCCTCCGGGATAGCTTAGGTGAGATGGGGTTAGAGGTGGGCGGCGATGTTGAGGGAATGTGGAGTGCATTCCGGGACGAGTTTATGGTGCTGCAGTCTGCTGCCATACCCTCAAAACCGGTCACCCCTGCTTCAACGCAGCCTAAGTGGTTCAGTCGTGACATCGCTTCGGCTATCCGAAATAGGAAAGTAGCGTATAGGAGGGCGAAGGCCAATCGTTCCAAAGAGAACACTAAAGCGTATGTCCGCCTTTGTTGGGAAGTGAAGGCGAAGGTTAGGCTCGCGAAACGTAACGAAGAACTACGGGTGGCAAGCCTCTGCAATGGGAACCCTAAGGAGTTCTTCAGTTATGTTAATAGTTCTGCGGACCTCCGACGCGGACATCGTTAATGTGCTTAATGAGTACTTTGCGGGAGTGTTCACCAGGGAGGACACCCGCATCACCCCCGAGCCAGGCGTCAGGCACGAAGGTGCTGGCCTAGATAGTGTTCGATGTACCGCGACAGTCGTTGCCGATAGAATAGACAAACTGAGCGCGTTTAAGGCTCCTGGGCCAGACCAGTTTCTCCACAGAGTGTTGCGGGAGGTGCGCGACCAGATGGCTCCCCAGCTGGCTACAGTCTTCGACAAATCGTTGGAGACAGGCCAGGTGCCTGGAGGGAAGCCAACGTGACCCCTATCGTTAAGAAAGTGGATCACGAAAGTCCAGGGAACTATCGTCCCATTAGTCTCACTTCAATTGTAGGTAAATTATTAGAGGGGATAATAGCGGATAGGATCGTTGACCATTTGGATTCCTGCAAGCTGCTTTGGGACTCCCAACATGGGTTTAGACGGCATAGGTCGTATCTCACCAACTTGCTCGAATTTTTCCACGTCATGTTGAGTGAGTATGATAAGAATAGGGCGATTGATATACTTTATCTCGACTTTCAGAAAGCCTTTGATAAGGTACCTCACCGCCGGCTAATGGCGAAAGTGCGCGAGCTGGGTATTGGTGGGGAAGTAAGTAGGTGGATTGAAAACTGGCTGAAGAATATGCGGCAGAGGGTTGTAATTAAAGGGGTTAGTTCGGGTTGGGCCTCGGTCTCTAGCGGGGTTCCTCATGGTTCCGTTTTGGGATAACTGTTGTTTATCATTTGCATAAATGATATCGACGGTGGCATCGTCAGTCGGATCGCCACATTCGCTGATGAAACAAAGCTTGGGGTGAATGTTGGGACGCCCGAGGCGATAGAACAACTGCGTGCGGACCTGGGTAGGATAGGAAAGTGGTCCGAAAAATGGAAAATGCCGTTTAACTTAGGTAAGTGCAAGGTCATGCACATTGGCTACGCCAATCCCAAGTCGGGGAGTAATATCGAGGCGACTGATTAGGAAAAGGACTTGGGTGTGCTAATTAGCAGCGACCTTAAGTTTACTAAACAGTGTAGTTCTGGTCGCCCACCCTCAGGAGAGATATTGAGAGGCTGGAGCGAGTGCAGGCGAGGGCCACAAAGTTAATCCCTTCCGTTAGGCATATGGGATACAATCGACGCTTACGCGCCTTGAATTTGTTTTCGCTGGAAACTCGGAGGCTGCGCGGTCATCTGATCGACGTTTTCAAGTTCTTACGCGCAGAGACGTAACTAGGGTTGATCGCGCCCAGGGCAAATCAATAAATGGCGCCCTTAAAACCAGTGTTCTTTAAAATTCTGGCTGAATTCTTTTATATAATGGTACTCAAACTGGTTACTCGTAATAATACCGCTAACAAAATATACTTTTAAGAAGAAGTTTATTTTATGACAAATGAAAATGAAACAGTTATATACATATAAAACTGTACAAAAATATGTAAAAATAAATTGAAATGAAATGAAAATACAATTCATAAAAATTATTTTTACAGTTTATTCTTTAATGTTTTTCTATCCATATACATAACCGCGTATATTTACTATTAAAGTTGATATTAAATTTCTATTAATACAATTTAATTTTATAGAACCAAAGTATGGTTAATTATTTGTCGAATTACAACAGAAACAATTAATATATTTACAAGGAGAGGCATAACTTTTCATGAGAATACACTTTGATGTTTTCTTGAATTTTACTGAATTACCGATAGCAGAATTAGCAATTAGAATATTAGATACTGACAAAAATCATTCCAATTATATGGTACTTTAAAAGAAATGCCTTGTTTGCACCTATTACTTTTGGCTCTTTTAATGAATAATTTGAAACTTTGCACTAAACATGTATTTTTCTTACTTTTGCTGATGCAAACTTATCAATAATGTCATCAAAATTTGTTATTTCAGTTTCCTCACGTTCAATGCTGAGCAAGGCTAAAACAGAAAGTCTTTCTTGGCCCATTGAAGCTCTCAAATATGATAAGATCAATGTTAACTTGCTGAAAGATCGCTCACAGCTGGCAATTGAAATTGCAATAGTGAGCATTATCTGAATAGCTACTCTCAAATTTGGAAAAACATTTTCATCTCCATACTGAATAATAAACTTGAGGAGTTCCTCAGCTTTAGAAATCTGAACATTTGGGCAACTTTTCAGAAGCATCTTACAATCCAGGATTTCTTCATAAAGCTCAAAGCCGTCAATATCATTGCTATAAAACTGTCAAAGGTTGAGACAACTTTTCTTTAAGATATTTACGTCATGACTACTGTTGCTTTCATTTGAGTCAAACAATAATCCTCTAGCATCTAAAAGAAATCCAAATTTTGAATCCAAGTCATGGAGACGGACAAATCTTCCTTCCATTTCATTATGGAGACGATCAATAGTTTCTTTCATTATTCTCATCATTTCTTCTTTCGCAGTTAACCCTAATTCCTTGGCTTTTTCACCAGGCATTTGTTTCTTCTTTCTGGGGCGTCTTTCTACTTGAATATCCCATTCATCACACAGCTTCAGCCCTGCTTCAAGTGATTCACTGGCCAATGATTCTCGACTGCTTAAAAAATAATATTGAAGGGCTTTTAAATCATAAGCAGCATCATGAAAGTTCATGGTATGATCTTGGAGTCGTTTTTGAACACGATCAATCCGAACAAGAATTTTGTTCCAAAATCCAAGCAAAGCCAAGAAATGAAAAGTCAAAATTTGATTCAGCACCTGCCTTGCATCACCTCTTGTATCAGCAGTTTCATTTTGATCATCAACTATGCTTTGCAAGAGTTCCACTATAATATCAAAGTGTTCATGAACAGGCTTCACAGCCTCTGTTCTGGAACTCCATCGAGTTTCAGATTCAGATTTGACAACTATTGGTATGGCATCTTTCAGCTTTTGCCAACGGAGAGTTGAACGTGAAAAGAATGAATAAAGCGACTGAATTGCACCAAAAAAAGTCACCATCACTGCATCATGGTTAGCAGCACGCACTCCAACCAAATTGAGAGAATGATTATCGCAGTTTACAAAAATAGCTTTGCTATTTTTTTCAATAATCCTCTGTTGAACACCACTTTTATAACCAGCCATAACTTAACTGCAGCATTGTTATAGCATTGAGATCGACAGTCTTCTAACGGCATTTTGTCTTTTTCCAGTTGTTCCAAAATCACTTCCACAATGTTTTCAGCATCCTTTCGTTTTAATTGAATAAATCCAAGAAAAGACTTTTATAAAAATTGTTTTCTCCTGAAAATCAATATCAACATAACGAACTGTTTCTGCCATTTGCTCTCGATGTGCTTGATCTGGAGTAGAATCAAACATGAGGCCAAAATATTTGGCCTTATGAATGCTCTGTAACAATTTCTGGCGAACAGTAGAAGCCATCAGCTGAATAAATTCATTCTGCACTAACGGAGATAAATATGATGTTCTTCCAGGGTGCTTTTCCACAATACTGAGATGTTCTTTCATGACAGGATCAAACCTTGCCAACAATTTTAATAACCCAAGAAAATTTCCAATATTGCTTTCCTCTTCCTGTCTAAGGGATTCCTTGTGACCACGCAATGCAAGGTTCTGAGTTGCTAAAAATTTTATGCAATGGAGAATTCTGTGGAGAACATCTCGCCATTTTTGTTTTTCTGTTGCAATTTGAGCTTGAAGCTCTACGTCAATGATTCCTCTGTTTTCTAAAAGATTTCTTTCCATTTCCTTCCATTGAGTGAAGCAGTATCGATGATTTTTTGCATTTTCATGGGTGCTAAGCCTTTCTGGTGTTTGCCAATGATTGAACCCATTTTCTTGCTCCAATGAAGAATGATTGTCAATTTGAGAAAATAGCAAACAACAAAAGCAAAAAGCTGCTTTCTTCTCTGGAGAATAAACAAGCCATGAGCGCCAAACTTCTTCTCCACATCCATTTCCCAACTTTCTTTTAAACCATTCATTCATTTATCGGGTTTGTGTGGGAACAAATGGCCCTTCACTATTTTGAAAATACTTCGAACCCAATGTGACCATTTCTGTCCACAGGGCATCCGATAAAATTACTTTTTTTGATATTTTATCAAACTCCAAGAAGCCTACATCGTGATGCTGAATCGCATCTGGTATAGGCTGTGCTGTTTTTTCCTGCTTTTCGCTACTCAAAGTTTTAGTATCTTCTGGCTTCTTGAAAGACACTTCTGGTTCTTGAAAGACACTTAATTCTCCTTCTGATACACTGGCGGGTTGGTCAACACTCATATCTGATGCAGTTAATGCTGATGAAGGACCAGCTTGTTGCTGTTCAAGAAATGACATCATAAAGCCACTTGACTTTTTAGCTTCTGCTTCTTGCATTTTTCTTTTCTTCCTGCCTCCTGCTCCACTCAGCTTCTTTTTCGGACTTTTCGGTATCGGCAATGTTCGCTTCATGGTAAAATTTTCTAGAGAAAGAAACAAAAAAATAGGATAAATTAATAATTCATAATAAAATTCTAATAAAAATAGAATGAATTAATAAAGTTAAATGAAGTTAAAAATCTGAAATTCATGGAAATTCGATGGCTAGAGATATGGTACCGGTACATTTCCAAAAGAGCATGTTTTTACTCTTAAATTTTTTTTTTAAATCATAAAAATGGCGCCCCCCAAAATTTGCCTCCCAGAGCACGCGCCCCACCTGCCCCACCCTAGACTTACGCCACTGCTTACGCGGGGTCAACGATGTCGATTTTAGAAGCATGTTTAGTTTAAACGATAACCCAACTCGCAACAATGGTTGGAAGTTGGATTTGAAACGGTTTAGGACTAGTGTGTGTGGGAATTACTTTACGTATAAGATCTGTGACACGTGGAATATGTTACCTTCAGAAGTTTTGAACAGTTCCTCTGTGGATCAGTTGAAGAAAAGGTTAGGCCAAATGTTGCACACTATTTGAGGGTGTAGAAAATTTTCCGTGGCACCCGTTGCTATTGGTACCTCCTCTCTTGGCCGCAAGGCCTTTTGAGGTACTTCTTTTCCTTGTAACTCCTTGTAACACACTCTCTCTCTCTCTCTCTCTCTCTCTCTCTCTCTCTCTCGTAAATGATCGAGCACTTTACTCGGTCAACTAAACGCTACGAGTAGAATCCGGATTTAACTTGGTTGCTTCCAAATCGAGCCTTTTGAAATTTTGAAAAGAAATATCTAAAAGTTTGCTTTTCTACATATCACTTTTCATATTTAATTTACAAAATTTTCTCAACACTTCTCTCGAAACGGTAACCATAATTTGCTCTGGCCAATTTTAAAAACAATAATGGAAAAACAAAATTACAGAATTTCACAACACGTGCCCTAACTACCGATAATGTAATTTATGGCATTTACATCGAGAAAGAGAATAAAAATATATATCATCGAACAAAACGTCAAACAATACTGCATTGTGTATAAATATGAATGCGTCCATACGTAGTAACCATAATTGCAATTAAAAAAAATTAATGTTCGAACTACTTTCAGGAATAGCATCGATACAATCAAATACAAAAGACCAAAATGAAAACCAAAACTTCACGTCATCAACTCACACTTGACATAAGTCCTCGGACAACACAAGTATTCAAAGTGCCACAGAGCGTTGCAATGCAATGTTGCAATGCAAAATTGTTCACTGTTGCAAGATGTTGCAAATGGGCTACGCAAAAAGGGGGGGGGGTTATGCAACGAAGGGGGTTGGGGTTATGCAATGAAGGGGGTTATGCAACCTCAATGTTGCAAGGCTTATGCAACATCAATGCTAAAAAGGCGGAAGGGTTATGCAACAACTCAATGCTGCCAAGGGGGAGAGGGGAGGGAGATTCGGGGTGAGAAGGGAGGATGACCTCCCCCCAAAGGGATAGCCTTCACCTAAGAGAGGAAGAGAAAGGAGAAGGAGGAGGTCTTTGGGGGAGAAGGTGGGATGTCCTCACCCCCGAAAGGGAAACCTAACCCAAGCCTTAACCTAAGAAGAACGGAGGTGTTCGCCTGGCTGGAACCAGACGCATTATGAGCATCTAGGGGCCAAGCAGCTGTTATATAGAGGATCGTGAGTTGCCAGATACCACTTGTTTATATATGGAGGCAGTTACCAGATACCACCATTTATTTTAATTTTTACTTAGATGAGTTGCCAAATAGTGTTTTTATTTATATATGAAGGGATTACCAGATACCACCACTTATTTTAATTTTATTTACATGAGTTGCCAAATAGTGTTTTTAAATGTTCAGGTATACCTTATTAGGTTGAGTTGCCAAATAATGTTTTTATTTATATATGGAGGGGTTACCAGATACCGCCATTTAATTTAACTACTTATTTAGTAAAGGTAAGATTGACTTTCTCCTTAATTTTGTTCAGGTAGAGAATTAATTATTTAAACGATACCCAATATTATCAATAAAAGAAATACACTAGACAATTGGCTTAGCAAAAAGAAATCGTTCATCTTAATATTCATTATAATTAAATTTCAGAGAAATTAAAGTAATTGATAAAAAAATTAAATGAGAAGTCTGTATATGCTTTTATATTAAACAATAAATTTCAACAAACTTCCCGTTCTTTGTTCTGTTTCCCAAATTTTAGCCAACTCCCCATATGAAAGCATGCAAGCAATCATCCCTCACCATGCATTTTTCTTACTCTTTGCAAAATGAATAAAATAAAATAAAAATTTAGTGATGGATTCCATACCATGTTACGGATTTCTCGTCTAAATTGTAGGTCTAAGGTGGTTCAAAAACAATGCTACTTGACATCTTGTACTTTAGAACGGCTGCCTTTAGCGTATAAAAGCACATGTCAGTACAGTGATTTAATCTAAAGCCAAACCTAAAACATCTATTTACTTTTGTCGTTCGTCTGTATATGTGATGCACAAATCATGACCATCGTGGATTTTTAGGGATACCCCCTCATTTGTTCCAATTTGTCACAAAAACACCCTGTGAGAAATTCCAGGTCACACAAATAACATCCAGAGGTCGCGCCCGCCAATTGAAAATTTGAAAATTACAAAAAATTAGAGTAAAATCAAATTTTTTGAATTTGTTCTTATTTTTGTTGCAGGTTTGTGCAGGTTTGCTGCAGGCAGAGTGGTAGGTGATGCGTATATGAGCAAACAGCAAACAGCAAACAGCGTTCAAAGAAATCGGTATCGCAGTGTGCTTGTGGCAGTGTCCGGGAGAGGTGCTATATCAGTGAGTCTCTCCGCCTCAATTTCTCTTCTATTTCCTGTATCTTAATTGTGACGAAAATGAGATCAAGAAGCTCAACAGATATCTGGCTGATCGGTCAACAAATAGATAAATTGAATCAAAGTAAGCTTCCATCAAAGAAAGAAGTAATTTCCTTATTCATGAATTATAAACATGTCAAGAATGAAACCGTCAGAGAAGCATTAACTTCAACCGTTAATGATGTATTGGAAGTGTGGCAGAGAGCAGAAATACCAACAACCCAGAAATGTAATGTTGTGAAGAAATTAAATAAACTGTATGATGAGTGGCAAGGGCTGAAGAAGAGCAAAGGAAAAAAATCGAAGTTTTCAATAGAGAAAGAGAATACATGGAAAGAAAAATTGGATGGACTCTTTGATATTGCGCATGCAAATGCTAACGAGTTAATAACTATCGAAGAAGATAGAGAGTTTCTACGGCTACAAAGGGAAGGTCGAAAGGGTAAAATGATGGCAGTTGATAAGGATGAAGAAAAACGTCGAAAGGAAGCTGCGAAGGGACATGAAAAAATGGATAAGAAAAGGTTACGTGAATCAAGTGCATTTGATGAAACAGTTGTTCTTGCAAGCAGCAGCAGTTCCTGCAGTGATTCACCTGCATCTACGGAAGAAGAAGTACATCTGGAACAGCCCTCAACATCCAAAAGAGGCCTTCCAAGAAAAAAATTCAAGATTATGAATGAAAATCTGCTTTCCTCATTGGATGTTGCTAAGATCAGCGACCGATCAGCCTCTTTAATAATTATTCCAACGATCGCAAATGTTGGAAAAGATCCAGAGAATTACAATGTTAGCTACTCATCGATTCGCAGGGCAAGACAGAAATCAAGAAAGAAGTTCAGTGAAAACTTGAAAGAAGTATTTCAAGCTGACAAACCCTTGATTGTTCATTGGGATGGCAAACTCCTCGAAGACATTACTGGGAATGAGGTTGTTGATCGGTTGCCAGTCCTAATCTCTGGCAGTGGAGAAGATCAACTGCTTGGAGTGCCAAAAATAGATCATGGCACAGGAAAGGATACTGCAAATGCAGTACATCAGGCGATCATTGATTGGAATCTAATAGATAAGGTAAAAGGCATGTGTTTCGATACAACTGCATCGAACACAGGTCGTAAAAACGGAGCTTGTGTCCTAATTGAACAGAAAATGGAGAAAGATTTGTTGTGGTGTCCTTGTCGACACCATATCCTTGAAATCATGTTGGAAGCAGTGGTATCCCCTGCATTACAGCCTTCATCAGGCCCTGACATTCAGTTATTCAAAAGATTCAAAACAAACTGGAATAAGATTAATCTAACTTCATACGATAAATTAGAAAATTATCCACAAAAGGAAAAAGAGGAAATCATCAACTTTGCAGCAAGAAAAATCAATGAAGATCAACCTCGCGACGATTACAGAGAGTTATTGGAACTGACAATCATCTTGCTTGGCGGTACTCCAACGACTGGAATAAAATTCAGGAAGCCTGGGGCTTATCATAGAGCCCGTTGGATGGCGAAAGTCATTTATTCGATGAAAATCTTTATGTTCAAAAGTCAGTTCAAAATAACAGCAATAGAAGAAAGAAATCTAAAAGAAATTAGTTGGTTTTCTGTTTCAATTTATATTAAGCATTGGTTTTCAGCACCCTGCGCAGCAAGTGCTCCACGAAATGATCTGAGTCTTCTCAAGAATCTTCACAGCTACAAAAGCACAAATGAACAACTAGCAAATGCTGCTTTAGAAAAATTCAAGAATCATTTGTGGTATCTCTCAGAAGAGTTGATCGCATTGGCTTTCTTTGATGATAAAATCAGCTTTGACACCAAAAGAAAAATGAAAGAGGCTCTTACAAAATCTTCGGAGCCAGATCCTCCAAAGAAGACACAAATAGACATCAAAACTATTGACAATAAGCAGCTTGAAGATTTTGTAACTGCTAACACAAAGTCCTTCTTCAGTATACTCGGATTGTCTTCAACGTTCTTGAGCAAACCAGTAGAAGATTGGCTTCTCGATGAGAGTTATTGGGTTGCAAAGAACGTAGTGAATCACATGAAAGTTGTTAATGATATTGCTGAAAGAGGAGTGAAATTGATTGAAGATTATAACAAATTAATTACCAATGATGAACAACAGAAGCAATATCTACTGCAAGTTGTATCAAATTATCGGAAGAAGCTTCCGGACAAAACTAAGAAAACTCTCGTATCTTTGACGCAACAGTAAAATTTACGAGTATATCCATTCTATGTATCTATTGTAAATATCTATTGTATTGTATCTGTTTTATGAACAAATGGAAAAGAGGAAGGTGGTATGATAGGCCTCCTGGGGAACTTCCACTCAAAAAAAAAGTAACGTGACGCTTGCTGTACCTCCTGGGTGTCATGGAAATCAGCAAATTTTCAAATGGCGGGCGCGACCTCCAAATATTCGAATTTTGACCCGAAATTTCCCCAGGATCATTTTTCCACCAAATCAAACCAAATGAGAGGGTATCTCAAAAATTTGAAACAAAAAAATTTTACTCCCCCACTTTCTGCCGCCGCCCGTCACTATATATATATATATATATATGTGATATGTCTTCTCAATTTCATACATTTTTTTTTGTTTATCTTAATATTAATTCATTCTTTACAATATGCTAAATTGAGAAATTTATATATACACATTTATATTAAATTTCCCATATGAAATCAGGTATAATAATATACAATAGATATACTAAACTGTATATTAAATTTGATAATAAACAATTATAAATCTATATAATATATTAAGAGAGCTGTCCGTCTGTCCGTCTGTCTGTCACACTTTCAGAAATTGTGAGAAAAAATTGTGAGAAAAAACTTCAGAAACTGTAAAAAAAATTCAGAAATTGTATTACGGGCGGCCATGTGAAGCTCAAGATTTTCATGACTGTGTTCTTTTCTGTAGTTTAGCAATGGGAGAAGGGTGGGGGTGGGGGTAATGGGGGATGGGTGGGGTAATGGCGAGGGTTGGGTTTAATGGGGGAGGGGGTTAGCCCCAAAGTTGTATGAATGGGGGTGAGGAGGTTTTGGGAGATACCAGATTCAGAAATGTTGACACAATGTGAAGCTCAAAATTTTCACGACTGGGTTCTTTTTTTGTATTTCTGCCTGTCTAACCGTCAGCGAAGCGGCGGGAACTGTACTAGTATTCTATAAAAATATTATTCATTTTACCTATAATTCGAAAGACAAGGAAGACATACGTTATATATACGCTTAAAACTGGAAGTTAGCCCAAAAGGCGAGAATGGAATGTAGGTCAAACCACTTCTCGTATCGAAAACTGTTTTTTGTTGCATTTCACTTCAAATATTGTTTCGATTATTGCCATTATTATTGAAGTTAAAAACTGAACTTAAATAATACATAAGCATCACGTGAATGTTTTCCAAATTAATTATTGGCTAAATTACCATTTGATTAAGTAATGATTTTCCTTATCATATTTCCATATGCAAAAGATATATATATATATATATATATATATATATATATATATATATATATATATATATATATATATTATATATATAGGGTGTTGCAAATTACAGTAGTAATAATAAGTTATTTCGGTTTTCCTTCTCACCGATTTGTTCATTTTGACGAGGGTCAAGCTTTTCACTCCGCCTTAGACCTTCTGTTTAACGTGGAATCCGAACTAAGCTGCAGCACGGGCAGGCTGAAATCACCTCATTGCCCGGTCTCGATCACTCAACCTTAACCACTAGGATACCTAGGGCGCCCATTTATCTGCCAGTCCAAACAGACATTCATTTTCATGAGCTAAACACATTTTAATCACACTCCTACGCGAGAATTGGCAGGTAAAAAGTCAAGCCGAATCCATTAATCAAAGTTGAGGATCGAATAGTATGACCGCAAACATATTTTACAAATATTTGAAACCATCGTGGTAGTGACTGTAAGTGGCAATTAACACACACACACACACATATATATATATATATATATATATATATATATATATATTATATACGGTATATATATATATATATATATATATATATATATATATATATATATATATACACAGGGTGTCCCAAAAGTCTATCTATTTTGTTGAAATAGGCTGAATTTCAAATGAATGTTTTAATGACATGATTGCATGCACCTTTCTAGACAAATGCATGCATTAGATTTCTATTTTAATTTTTTTTTAATTTTTAATTAATTTTTTGAGAGCCATATCATTGTTGATGGATGTGCATGAACGCGTTATGAGAGTAACATGTCGCATCAGAGGAATGAAATGTTGTGAAATTAGAGACCGATTCTCAAGAAGGTTTCATAAGCCTGGACCGACAGATAAAGCAATTCGTGAATTGGTGAACAAATTCAAAAGGACTGGATCTGTGCATGATGAAAGAAGAAGTGGACGCCCAAGAACAGTACAACAAAACATTGAATCTGTTCGCATAATGTTCGAAGACGATCAAAGAATGTCAGTTCGCCAAGCATCCCACAGATTGACCATACCCAAAACAACTGTTCACAGAATCTTGCGTTCGACGCTGAAGAAGTGTTATCATATTCAGCTGTTACACAGCTTACACGAGGAAGATTTTCCAAAAAGAGCAGCAATGTGTGCGGAACTGGTTGAACAAATCCAAAATAACAATTTAATGGACCACATTTTGTTTAGCGATGAGGCGACTTTTAACACCTGTGGTAAAATCAATCGACATAATTATCGCATCTGGGCTAATGAAAAGCCAACTGAGTTCACTGAATGGGAAAGAAACTCACCTAAAGTCAACGTGTGGCTTGGAATGACGAAGTCTAAGATTTACGGGCCCTTTTTCTTTGCAGAGGCTACAGTGACAGGGCCTGTTTACTTTGATATGCTTCAAAGTTTTCTAGAACCTCAACTTCTTGAAGATGGCATTCTCGACAATGTAGTCTTTCAGCAGGATGGGGCACCATGTCATTATGCCAAAATTGTTCAGACATACCTAAAGGAGCGTTTTCCAAATCGTTGAATTGGACGTGGGGGAAATAGGCCCTGGGCAGCGCGATCTCCGGATTTGACCTCATTGGATTTCTTTGCTTGGGTTTCATTAAATCAGAGGTCTATCGCAGAAATATTCGAGATTTACCAGCTCTGCGAGATCGCATTAGGCAAGCAGTTGAGAAAATAACCCCTGAAATGCTCGGAAATGTGTTCCGCAATGCAACTGACCGCTTTGAGATTTCCAGAGATCCAGATGGAGCACATGTGGAAACTACTAATTAAAGATTTTAATGGTGTAATACTTGTAATTTGTATAGAAATACATCTGTATTCAGGTCAGTGTGACATTTATTTGAAATTCAACCTATTTCAACAAAATAGATAGGGACTTTTGGGACACCCTGTACTATATATTATTATATATATATATATATATATATATATACATATATATATATACAATATATATAACCAAATCCACAAGCAGGAATCTTGGGAAAGCTGAGAATAGGATGACCGCCGCAAAAAATAATAATGCACAAAAACATTCTGCTTGTAGAGATCTAGATTTCTTATTTTCTAATGATCTTCGTGTCATCGGATGTTACTGTGCTGTCTCTGTTAATGATCTATGTCAGGGTTATGAAGAGTAGCGGCGCTAATTTTGTTTCCTGTGGTAGTGAGCTGAGTGGCTCTGATGAAGATATTCCTATAACGACTTGCAGCCGATCAAGTTGCCCATCTCCCTATCCAAAATTGGAAAAATTGAGGATCAAATAGTATGAGCGCAAAAAATAATAATGTAAAATATTGTCGTGATAGAGATGGCAAATGTTGATCAATGTTGCAAAAGGGTGAGCGATATTGCATAAAGTGGTGGGTTCTAAAATGGGAAAACCGAGAAAAGTATGGGCGCAAATGCAAATATCGTGGTAGAGACTGCAAGTGGTAATACACGATGTGAGCATTAAATCTACGGAGAGAATTAAAGACACCATTAGTCGACCAATCAGGACGTCCAAAGCATGGACCCGTAATATAGGTGTTACGATTGGTACACAAATTTATCATAGCCGCCCAGTTACATTGACAACCAATCATTAAACTTACGAACCGCCTATTAGTCTTTTGGGGTGGTGCTTGGGGATCATGCATATAAAAGGAAATATTTTCAGCTGGGAGTCACAGTAGTTATTTTCACCAGTGAATAAACATTCCCTCCGCCATGAATCAAGAACTTTACAGTTTACCGGATTTATATCAAGATGGTGACATTGTAGCGTTGTCCACAATTAATCTTTTTAACGCGGCTGACCGGGATGGATTATTTCCAACGCAAACCGTTGATGATATTTGCAATGACGCTCCTTACGATCCGACGCAAGGGACTGCCGTAGAAATGTAAGTGCCTGTAATTTTATTTTTTGTAGCCAATTATTCGCAAACTTATTTAATGTGCCTGTCAGAAAGAGCACTGTTCTGGATTATTTCATCATATATATGGAGGGTTGTAGTAATTCATCTCATCACATTAAAAATGCTTCATTTAGGTATCCGCAATTATAGATTAGTTTGCAATTATGCTAAAATCCTGTTTTGATTCATTGAATTTTTTTATAGCAATCTTTTGCATGTTTTAAATAATTTTATAAATTCCGTAATAAATGTTATTCGGAATTATCTCTTAAAGGAACTTCTCTGAGCGGTTCAAAGATATCTTCACATTGTACTCTTACTATATGTATACTCTGCATATGTTTTGGGTTTTTATTAAAAAAGATTCAGTATGAACTAATGAATTATTTTTCTCCTTTAAGGTCCGATGAGGATTTGACACGTTTTATAGAAGAAACCCATGTCATGGACCTGAATACGGTAGAAGATTTACCGAGCAGTCAGCCCAACGATTGTCACATCATTAACGAAATAATGTAAGTATTTTTTTATGTTTCGACTTTTTTGGGGGGAAGAAGACACAATGTATTTTCATCAATTTATTAAATGAAAGAAATCATGTTTTTAGTACAATAACCATCTTAAACTACAGAATATACAAACTAACATTATTGGTTACAAATATATATATACACGAACAAAACATCATACTATACAACGAGTACGCACAATCGGAAAACGGCTTTTTATCTGTCTGCATACCATTTCGTCGTTTCGTTGAGTGTGACACGGGTCGAATAATTTTTAAAAATTTATATTCTTTACCACGTGACATATGCATGAGAAATGAAAGGCAGTACATCCCACGTATTACTAAAATATTTAGCCGGAAGGGATTCCATACAACTTCGGGGATATGCAACTGATCGAGAAATTTTACAATAACAGGGTCACTCCAGGGTTGAGTCCCGAGTGAATCAAAATAGTATATGCGGTCCCTATTTTTAAAATAGATTGCAAACCAATGAATCCTTCACTACCAATAACATCTGTGTTCACAATAAGGCTACCGCAATTTCTCGTAGATGGCAAATTCAATGATTCATTCTTCGCAAACACACCGATAAATTTGGAACGTGTGATTCGTTCACTATTCATTACTCTCTGAAGTGTATTCGCATCCATTTTTTAAAGTCAGTGACAATGCTCCTAAATCTGTCTACTTCTATTAGGGCTTGTGACTCGAGGTAAACTAGTACACTTATAGGCGCGTCTATAGGCTTGGCGAATTCCAATCTACTGAGATGTTTCCACTCTGTTGTGACTTAAGTGTGTATTTACACTAGCAGATAAGTCAGGTGTGATGTCAAACGGATAAAGGTTAAATTGATCAATGAATTCTTTCTGCGTTACCCCAATCCGAGCTCATCACAATCACCTGCAATATGGCCAGATTACTATATGCTCTCGCGCAAAGCGGTAACACAGCGTGTGATGAATAGTCCGTATCCAATGTTCCCCCAACGCAACGCCATTAACGTATGAGTTATATTTTTAAGGCCGAAATTCTCGAATTTAAAGGCATTCTTTTTATATTTTCCATTCACCGAATTGTGTTCCTGCATTCCAATTAATATCCTTTTAGGTAGATTTCCCAGGGCTATTTTTCTATCTGTTTCGATGCCAACCCTGCTGGCACCGTGTATAGTTTGATCTGTACTCTGTTAATTGGGTATTTTACTGTGGCGTGTAGTAAATTTTTCTCAATTTCTATTTGTTTTGGTGAACTTAATTTCACTCGCCGTACGCGGAGGTATGTCTCCATAATGTGAACCACAACGGGTTTTGCTCCCTCTTCTTGATCAGCATCCAGATTTAAACAGATCTCAGGATTCGCGCGGGTGAGCTTTATTTTCATATCCACCCATTCACAAGCAACTTCTCTGGAATGTGAAATCTGTATGCAGGCGTCCAAAACACTCGTATATCTTCTTTGAATTTTTAAATTTGTCCTTTATACTACTTTCGTCTTTAGCTTGATAATATCCCTCGGCACTTAAAAAGGTATCCTTCGCTTCTTTGGAAAAGTTGAGGACATTTTCCAGATAGGCTCGTAGGTGATAGTACCCTGCCTGCCGATATGTTGACCTGATTTAAATATACGTCACACTGGTTGAATATGGAGTGCAGAAAGTTTGTTTCAGGGTATACAGCATATTTGTCATCGCAGTCCGTTCCATCAGAATGGGCTATACGTAGTTTAGCTACATGTGCACACAGCTTGGATCAAAAAAGTAAGGGCCTGAGCTGGGTATCACGAATTCTATAGGGGCACTCGTAACTAATTGTGTTTAAAGGGTTAATTGTAATAAAGTCACTGTGTTCAATAGAAACTTGAGTTGGGGGCATGTCAAAGAGGGACAGCTCCGATTTACAACATTGTGAACTACACGGATGGATGAAGCGTGCCATGACGAGTTAGAAATAGTGCCTCCTCTCTCGACAAGTAGTAAACAAACTATGATTCATGAGATCAATGTCCTTAGCTTATATCAGTCAAAAAATGGTCAACCATAGGTTTCATTCGCTTAGAACACTTCTTTTTTGATATCCTTTTACGTTTAATGCCACGTGATGGTAATCCCTTCTTCCGGACAGTCCTCTTCTTCTCCCACCACCACGCATTTTTCTCTTTGCATCTTTGACGATTTCGTCCGTGTACGCTTTAAGTGTTTTTTAGAGCTTCTTTAGGTTTAGCCCCAGCCAATATGTCTTCTGCAGTGTTAAGACCTGATTGTAGCGCTTTCCTTCCGAGGTATCTGGCACCCCTTTAGCAAAGGGACAGCCGTACGTAGGTTGAAAAAATGGATCCAGTCCACTACCACGCTGGTATCTCACCCTCGATAGAGGTGAAAGGCTTTCTGTCCATTATAACTCAGTGCGTCGAAAGTGCAGCTTCACTGTTAAGCTCCCATCACCGAATGGGAAATTTTTTCCCTCAATCGTTCTTATATATTGAGATATTGGTTTTAGATTAGTTGCGACATTCACATAATGGGGTCTGTCATATGTAATACTCAAACTCCTTCTCTATGGTTGGGAATGTGAGCAATGCGCAGCAGGCGTGCCTGGGTATCCCCAACAAACTGGTGCTCCACTATATTGCTGTAAATATAGCACATGTCTGGGGGTGTATAGCCAGCAACCAATTTCTCCAATTTCATCTGATACATTAGGCTGGACAAGTCATGTTGTACCTCGTGAAATGTGTCTCTTTGGAAGGCTGATCGATATCGCCCCTCGGTCATAATTTTGAACACTCTTTGTTTTAATATTTCTGTTAGCCTTTGATTTTAGGATTAGAGTATGTGCAGGGTTTCCTTTGTTTACGATTTCGTATACTAAATCAGTCGTAAGATTTGAGTTTTTTAAACTTACGTTTAAGTCTCTCACAACATCCTCAGCCGAACCATAACGGCCCGGACCTAGTGTTACTCAGTTCGGGCGATACGTATAGTTTCATCCCGAGTTACCCGGCTTTTTCACACTCATCAATGTCTCTAAGAATCGTAAAAACGGTATCTTTATAATCAATATTTAAAAAGAGGGTGTCCAGCTGAATTTCACATATCCCACCTCATACGAATCACGACCCAATTCAATGGGTCCATGGAGTTCTGTTACAAAGTTGGCTAGTGTGTTGTTAGGGTGCAGAGAGGGACGAGGAGGACGGAGTGTGACGTAGAAATGGTTAGGAGCCATGTTGCATACTATTTAAGCTTCATTATTGCATCAGCTTTTATATAGGTGTTGAAGCTTCTGGGTACCCTAGCCATTTCACCAGGTACATTTTTCTCTTTCCTGAACCTTTGCTTCCTAAAATTTTCTCAATTTTAAACACATTTTTTCCTAAATTAAATGCCACTTTCTGCAACTCCTCGAAGTAAAAGCCTCCTGCGATTTCTTCCCCATTCAAATCTTCAAAATAGTATAGGGTGTCCATAAATATTACCCTGATTAAAGCATGCTATAACTTTTAAATAAATACTCTTATTCAAACACAGTTTTAATCATAAATAGATAAACATACAAAGTTTTGATACATAGTTAATGAACTTAATAAGCTTCCATATGTGCACCCCTAGTGGCACGTAAAATGTCTAAACGGTATTTACATTCACGCCACACATTTTCCAACATTTGTGGGTTGACTGTTGCAATTGCATCCGTAATGCGTTCTCGGAATGTCCTGATATCTGGAACAAGTGTTGCATAAACCAAATTTTTAACATGATCCCAGAGAAAGAAATCCAGCGGGGTAATGTCTGGTGATCTTGGGGGCCATGGGATTGGCCCGTCCCTGCCAATCCATCGATTTGGAAATGTTGCGTCGAGAGTTTCACGAACAACATGCGCCCAATGAGGGGGTGCCCCATCTTGTTGGAAGATGACAGTTGGCTGCCTGTCCTGCAGCTGCGGGATGGCGTAATTGTTGAGCATATCCAGGTACACAGTTGCGGAAACAGTGTTCTCAGCGAAGAAGAAAGGACCAATTATCTGGTCATGCATGAGTCCACACCAGACATTGATCTTCGGACTGCCCCGAATATGCTCCCTTACGGCACGTGGGTTTTCCGATCCCCAAATATGCACATTGTGTCTGTTGACTCTACCACTGAACAGGTACTACAGCGCTCCTAGCGGCGAATGCGGTAGACGAAACACACCAGCACAGAAACACTATGCGTGTACGAGATCACCTGCAAAAAGAAAACGGATGTAAGATTCGGCATTAAAACATGAGAGCATACTGTTTTCAGGGTAAACATTTATGGACACCCTGTACATCATTATCTCGCCTTTAGGTCTCATAGCCCTAACTTTAAAAATCTCACGTGTCCATCCTTGCTCAAATCCCTTCGCAAATTTATTTTTAGAACGCGACAGCCTTACATAATCATTGATTTTGAACCGCGCAGAGTGTGGTAGCGGTGGTGTTCCATCTCTTCTCACCTCTGGGCGCGTACCTCTTTCTAAAACTTCGTTAGGTGTTGTCCCAATCGTGCAATGGTGTGAGTGGTTGTAGAATGAGGCCAATGATTCCAGAATGTCTAGAAATCTGTATGTGTTTTTATGTGTAAAATAGCGGTGCTTACGTTCCTTTATTTTACGTTGAACGCTTTCTGCTAAAGAAGCCTTATGTATGGAATTGGTAGTGTAAAAGCTGATATTAAACTCTGTTATCATGTTCTGAAAATCACGGCCTATAAATTCCTTCCCCATATCCGTACAAAAATAGCTAGGAACCCTGTTTTCTTTTAACATGAGCGTTTTGGTGGCTTTAGCAACTGTTTCAGGTGATTTATTTTTCAGAGAAATTAGCCACGGATATCCAGAGAATACATCTATTATGAATAGAATGTTGCAGTAACCATCGTTATACACTGAATATCTTTGCATGTCTGTTAAATCTGCTTATCAAATAAAGTCAATCGAAGTAGCTGTTGTCTTGGCTGTTTTAAACTTTTTTCTCACCGACTTATGAAGTGTATAAGCGTGCTGCTCCCGCAAAAATCTCTCATCTTTTTTCCCTACGCCGTAAACACTTCTGTACACTCTATCTACGCCTCAGTAGGAGGCTGGGTTAGAAATGTCATAATAACGTCTTCTTAATATGTTAGTCATTTGCATATTTTAGAGGCACGTGAGAGGGATGACCGTTGTTTAACCTCTTCTTTCTCCTCTTCAGAGGTGTTACCGCCGGGGGTGAGAGCGTCTTCAATTGTGTCACGTGCGACGCATGTTCGAAGTCTTTTAACCTGTTCAGATTTTCTATCATTGTTTTGGGGACATTTATTTGTTCTAGTCTTGCTTTAATGTGCTTCCATCCTGATGGTGAGGGCCTATCCCACTTTCTCACCAGATCATGGACGATGTCTACGATATTCGATCCCTGTACCTTTGCTCCTTCCACAATGATCTCACCTGTATCGGTCCATTGTATGACGGGTGTCCTCATTCAATAGATTATAAAGAATTAAACCTTTATTCTCAATGTATGTGGGAGGGTGCTTTTTAATACATGCTCGATATGTTGTGTGGACGACCCATTAATGTTTGGTTGGTCAGCGCTATCGTCGGACACAGGTCCTATGTCACCATGTCCATCGTTCTCCGTGCTGTGCCTAATAACCACGGGAATCTCTGTCGGGTTCTTATATTTTTCGTACTCGTGAAGAAATTTCTGCAGAGCTTCTTGGTATAAGACTCTTTTCTCATCAAGTGTTTTTTCACTGTTTAATAGGGTTAACAATTCGCTTTCCATTCTTTTAAGTTTTTTGAACTTTGCAGTGAAGCAAACACCTAGTGTGGAATCACTACCACTTTCTTCATTATATTAATCTATTCAGTATAGGACCCCAAACTGAAAATAAGATGGGGAGGAATGACCTTCCTCTTTGTACAATAATTTGTTTTATCTTCACCACTGTTTGACTTTTCTTCAAAACGAAAAGATTGTATAACACGTGTTAAATCCTCATCGGACCTTAACCCTTTAGCTGCGTATTTGGCGGATGAAATGATTCCCTATGAGATGCAGTTTTCCATTAAAAATTAAATTATTGATATTTTTTTAAAAATACTTTTTCTAGACGATTTTAACCAGAATTTTTTGAATCTGAACATATAAATTAGATAATTATACAATTTTATTAAAAAAGGCAGATTATTAGTGAAAAATTGCTGCAGTCACAGGTTTTTCTATATTTTTTTGTGTGGTACACTTCAAAACAGGGTTGGTGATGGCATGACAAGACAATTGGGCGCAGAACAAATGAGCGCCGAGAAATGAGTGCCGACAATAGAGCGCCAAGACAATTGAGCGCAAAAACAAATGAGGGCAAAACAATTGAGCGAGAACAAGCAAATAAAAACTGAATAAAACAAACAAAATAAGCTTGAAAAAATATTAAGGATGTTAAAAAAACAATATTTTAAGGATGTAAAAAACAATATTTATTAAGGATGTTAAAAATAATGTAGTTAGGTTAGGTTATTGTTCTGCGCAAAAACAAAAGAGCGCAAAACAATTGAGCGAGAGCAAGCAAATAATAACTGAATAAAAGAAACACAATAAGCTTGAACAAATATTTATTAAGAATGTTAAAAAACAGTATGTATTAAGGATGTTAAAAATAATGTAGTTAGGTTAGGTTAGGTTAGGTTATTGCTTTGCGCAAAACAAGAGCGCAAAACAATTGAGCGAGAGCAAGCAAATAAAAACTGGATAAAAGAAACAAAATAAGCTTGAACAAATATTTATTAAGGATGTTAAAAAACAATATTTATTAAGGATGTTAACAATAATGTAGTTAGATTAGGTTAGGTTAGGTAAGGATAGGTTAGGTTATTGTTTTGCGCTCTCTTGCGCTAATTTGTCTTGCGGTTAACTGTCTTGGCGCTCAATTGTCGGCGCTCATTTGTCGGCGCTCATTTGTCCTGCGCTCATAAGTCGGGGTAGCGTTCATGGGTGCTTGTTGATGGGTAATCTTGCTGAGTTTCTACTTCATCATCGCTTTCGTAGTCAGGGCCAATGCTAAACTCATCTTCAGAACAAGACGCCAGTAGCAGCGCCTCAGTTTTATCATTGGGTACCGGTATGTTGTCACTCATGATGAACTGAAAGGGAGAATAAATTTGAAAAAATTATGGAAACAAGATTATATACTAAATACAGAATATAAATAATAAAATTATATAATACTAAATACAGAAGATAAATAATAAAATATAATCATTTTGGCAATGCACTAGAAAAAAAGGTGTAGGCCTACAACACGTACGGTAGTATGACGTACACAACAATGTGGAGCCAAAAACCAGTAGATAATAATAAATAAATAAAAAAAGGCCTTTACAATAATTACAATTACAACAATGACAATAATATAACTATTTGTCGTATATACACAATAAGTGTCCAAATTGAGTCCTCACCTCATATAAAGCTCACGCTGAGCTTCATTGATCAACTGATAGGAGTACCTTCGGAGCGCTCTAGTAAACACGGGATGGTATAAATTCACTATATAGCAACTCTGGCGAAATCGTGAAACATTAGTCTCATGCGTATTAAAAGGAATAATTTTTTTGAGACCGTAGACTAAAGTCGCTTTTGCAGTTTCGATATTGATTCTATCGGGCGACTATAGTCGCTTTTCGTAGCTAAAGAGTTAAAGGAGAAAGAATAATTCATTAGTTCATACTGAATCTTTTTAATAAAAACCCAAAACATATGCAGAGTATATATATAGTAAGAGTATTACAATGTGAAGATATCTTTGAACCGCTCAGAGAAGTTCCGTTAAGAGATAATTCCAAATAACATTTATTACGGAATTTATAAAATTATTCAAAACATGCAAAAGCTCGTTATAAAAAAATTCAATGAATCAAAACAGGATTTTAGCATAATTGCAAACTAATCTATAATTGGGGATACCTAAATGAAGCATTTTTAATGTGATGAGATGAATTACTACAACCCTCCATATATATGAAATAATCCAGAACAGTGCTCTTTCTGACAGGCACATTAAATAAATAAGTTTGTGAATAATTGGCTACAAAAAATAAAATTACAGGCACTTACATTTCTACGGCAGTCCCTTGCGTCGGATCATAAGGAGCGTCATTGCAAATATCATCAACGGTTTGCGTTGGAAATAATTCATCCCGGTCAGCCTTGTTAAAAAGATTAATTGTGAACAACGCTTCAGTGTCACCATCTTGATATAAATCCGGCAAACTGTAAAGTTCTTGATTCATGGCGAAGGAATGTTTATTCACTGGTGAAAATAACTACTGTGACTCCCAGCTGAAAATATTTCCTTTTATATGCATGATCCCAAGCACCACTCCAAAAGACTAATAGGCGGTTCGTAAGTTTAATGATTGGTTGTCAGTATAACTGGGCGGAGTTATGATATATTACGGGTCCATGCTTTGGACGTCCTGATTGGTCGACTAATGGTGTCTTTAAATTCTCTCCGTAGATTTAATGCTCACATCGTGTATTACCACTTGAAATCTCTACCACGATAATATATGCGTTTGCGCCCATACTTTTCTCGGTTTTCCCATTTAGAACTCACCCCTTTAAGCAATATCCCTCACTCTTTTACAACATTGATCAACATTTGCCATCTCTATCACGACAATATTTTACATTATTATTTTTGCGGTCATACCATTTGATCCTCAGTTTTTCCCATTTTGTATAGGGAGATGGGCAACTTGATCGGCTGCAAGTCGTTATAGGAATATCTTCATCAGAGCCGCTCAGCTCAGTACCACAGGAAACCAGGAAACAAAATTAGCGCCGCTACTCTTCATAATCCTGTCATAGATCATTAACAGAGACAGCACAGTAAGGTCCGATTACACCAAGATCATTAGAAAATAAGAAATCTAGATATCTAGAAGCAGAATGTTTTTGTGCATTATTTTTTGCGGTCGAACTATTCTCAGCTTTCACAAGACTCCTGTCGTGTGAATTTGGTTATATATATATATATATATATATATATGTGTGTGTGTGTGTGTGTGTGTGTGTGTGTGTGTTAATTGCCACTTACAGTCACTACCACGATGGTTTCAAATATTTTCAAAATATGTTTGCGGTCATACTATTCGATCCTCAACTTTGATTAATATATTCGGCTTGACTTTTTACCTGCCAATTCTCGCGTAGGAGTGTGATTAAAATGTGTTTAGTTCATGAAAATGAATGTCTGTTTGGACTGGCACATAAATGGGCGCCCTAGGTATCCTAGTGGTTAAGGTTGAGTGATCGAGTCCGGGCAATGACGTGATTTCAGCCTGCCCGTGCTGCAGCTTAGTTCGGATTCCACGTTAAACAGAAGGTCTAAGGCGGAGTGAAAAGCTTGACCCTCGTCAAAATGAACAAGTCGGTGAGAAGGAAATCCGAAATAACTATTATTATTACTACTGTAATTTGCAACACCCTATATATATATACAGTATATATTTTTTTTTTTTTTTATTTATTTATTTTTATTTTTATTTTTTTTTTGCAAATGGAAATATGATAAAGAAAATTACTACTTAGTCAAATGATAATTTAGCCTACAATTAATTTGGAAAACATTCACGTCATGCTTATGTATTATTTAAGTTCAGTTTTTAACTTCAATAATAATGGCAATAATCGAAACAATATTTGAAGTGAAGTACAACAAAAACCAGTTTTGGAGACGAGAAGTGGTTTGACCTACATTCCATTCTCGCCTTTTGGGCTAACTTCGAGTTTTAAGCGTATATATAACGTATGTCTTCCTTGTCTTTCGAATTATAGGTAAAATGAATATTATTTTTATAGAATATTTAAAATTGTTTATTATCAAATATAATATAGTTTAGTATATCTATTTTATATTATTAAACGGGATTTCATGTGGGAAATTTAATATGAATGTGTGTATATAAATTTCTCAATTTAGTATATTGAAAAGAATGAATTAATATTAAGATAATAAAAAAAATGTATGAAATTGAGAAGAACGACAAAAATAAATAGATATTTTAGGTTTGGCTTTAGAGTAAATCACTGTACTGACATGTGCTTTTATACGCTAAAGGCAGCCGATCTAAAGTACAAGATGTCAAGTAGCATTGTTTTTGAACCACTTTAGACCTACAGTTTAGACGAGAAATCCGTAACATGGTACGGACTCCATCACTAAATTTTTATTTTATTTTATTCATGTTGCAAATAGTAAGAAAAATGTATGGTGAGGGATGCTTGCCTGTATGCTTTCATATGGGGAGTTGGCTAAAATTTGGGAAACTGAACAAAGAACGGGAAGTTTGTTAAAATTTATTGTTTAATATAAAATTATACATAGACTTCTCATTTAATTCTTTTATCAATAACTTTAATTTCTCTGAAATTTAATTATAATGAATATTAAGATGAACGATTTCGTTTTGCTAAGCCAATTGTCTAGGGTATTTCTTTTGTTGGTAAAATTGGGTATCGTTTAAATAATTAGTTCTCTTGCTGAACAAAATTAAGGAGAAAGTCAATTTTACCTTTAATAAATATGTAGTTAAATTAAATGGCGGTATCTAGTAACACCTGCATATATAAATAAAAACATTATTTGGCAACTCAACCTAATAAGGTATACCTGAACAAATAAAAACACTATTTTGCATCTCATGT
>JAJOZX010003465.1:37500-60000 GCA_023014485.1 Bathynomus jamesi | reverse complement strand
TAGCGCGGAGGAGTGAGCCACGTCAAACACGTCTTCCAAATCCGACTTGAACATCCCCTCCTTGTACCGGTAACCCTCTTGCGGCTTTGTCCTGTTCTTCTTGAGTGCGTCGTAGGTATCGATCAACTTCGCCAGCTCTCCCCTGCGTACTTCTTGGTGGTAGTTGGTATGTTGGCCTTCTCCCAGATGGGCCAGATGGTTTCCACCACCAGGCGAATGCTCTCCGATTTGGTCTTCCTTCCCTCTTGGTCTTGGTGGTGGTGGAAGTAAAGGAGCAGGCATTGCTCCTTCGATGGAAGTCGTGGACAAACAATCGCTGCAATTGGGGCCTTGTCCAGCAACCACAACTGGTTTCCTGCTCTAGTAACCATCACCTGCGAAAGAGAAGAAAATCTTGTATAAGTGAAACAGAAGTGGCGAACTTGAGTGACCCCTAAAAATCCTCCTACAGCTGTCAAATTTTGTGATAACAATCCTTTATAAAGGTGTAATACGGGTAAGCGTCGCCCCGACCCGAAATCCTCCATTCGTATATTTGAGACACCCTACTATATATATATATATATACATACACACAATATATATATATATATATATATATATATATATATATATATGCACTATATATACATATACAGGCTGTCCCATAAGTCCGGCATCATAGGAGAAATCCATATTTTTCCATTTCTACAAACCATAATTCATATTTTTCTTATGCTCGGGATGCCAATTTCCCGTCCATCATTCTGTTCAGTGACGAGGCTGTTTTTTATGGAAATAGTGGGGTAAATCGACAGAACACCCGCTACTGGTCTCAAAACAACCCTCACTGGTATACCTCTTCAAAGGAACAAGGTGCATCTCGGGTGATGGTATGGTGTGGCATTTGGAAAGATCGCATCATAGGCCCCCACTTTTTCGATGAACATGTCACTGGAGGCACCTACCTACGTATGCTCAAGGAAGAAGCATTTCCCAGTGTCTTGAACGAAGAAGGAAATTTCCCAACATGGTTCCAGCAAGACGGCGCTCCTGCACATTACAGCACCCAAGTAAGGGAATACCTGTACCAACAATTCCCTGGTCATTGGATAGGACGACGAGGGCCTATGGAATGTCCAGCTAGAAGCCCGGATCTCACGCCACTAGATTTTTATCTCTGGGGCCACTTGAAAGCGCTGGTATACGCAGAGAAAATTAGGAGTGTTGACCATTTGCAGCAGCGCATTATTGGGGCATGTAACACCATTACTCCTGACATCATTCACCGTGTGCTTGCTGACTGGGTATCACGTCTGAATTTGTGTACTGAAAACAATAGTGGAGATATTGAGCACGTTCTGTAAATAAAAGCTTTTGTTTTGCCTTTTTTTATTATTTGTCCTCTGATGCCGTACTTATGGGACACCCTGTATATATACATATATATACATACATAATATATATATATATATATATATATATAGGTACACTATAAATATACATATATATGTTAACCCCTCCGTCTATCCTTGGTCGGTTCGAAGTTGACGGGGGGTCTGGTGAGGTGGCAGCAACGGATTTGTTACTCTGGAGTAGCTGATATCGTATAGGAAATCGAAGAAGTTTCTCTTATACTACTCTCCGATTTCTTCTTATAAGGTATCGGGAAATTACTTTTCTCTATTTAAGACTAAGTTCTCTCTAAGTTTCTCGATTCTTCTTATGACGTATCTGGAAATTATTTTTCTCTATTTAAGACTAAATTCTTAGAAGAAAGTAAGGCTCGAAGGAGAAGACAAAGATATTTCTTACTATATTTTACTTCTAAAATGTTACGGATAACGCTCAGCCTCTGAATCAGTTAGAATGAACATTGGATAAATTTTATGGGCTTTTATACTAAACTTCCTTCTGACGTTATTATTATTTAATGCTGATCTTTTTTGTGTTTTTTTCAATAGGCTGATTTACTTTACAAAACATTTAAAACAAAACAAATATTTTGCTGAAGCAATGTGTAAACTGCTAAGCAAGAGGAAGCCATATTTTATTTAAACCGTATATTGACAGATCTGATGTTATCATGATCTGCCGAGTTAACTAAAAATGGAATTGAAATATACCTTCCATCTCGAATTACAAACAAACAGGCACATGGCGAAAATTAAAGGCTTAAGATTAAAAGTTAAACGTTAAGCAGGACATGACTTCATCTTTTACAACGAAGAGAATGTATACAGAAAATGCACAAGATTACATTATTAAGCTAAGTCTACGAAAACGATTAATTTATTTAAAAAAAATAGTTAACCAATTATAAAATAGAAAGCAAATCAAAAAGGTATCCAAACTTGTGTCAGATTTATACGATTTTGGGTTTTATACAAATGATACGTAGTTTACAAGAAAAAATCACCAATTATAAAATAGAAAGCAAATCAAAGTTTATCCAAACTCTGTCAGCGTGATACGATTTTGGCTTGATATGTAAAAATGAATATATGAATAAGAATGTAAGGCTTATGTAAATGTTACGAAGTATCATCAGAATTATATGAATGAAGGGATTATTCATTGTTCATTTTTACAGGGCTTTCCTCTAGAATGATATTAATACAATAATATAACATCCTAACTAATTCTAACTAGATGATAACAAATGTTTTTTATAATATAGATTTATATACACAACATAAGTGGGGTGGTTAAGTTGCAATGCACAGTAATTAGAAAATCAAATCCTTATCATGACACTTGCTTAGAGAGTTATTAACGAACCAAGACCTGAGCCGAACGGCTGCCCAAAGGGCGAGGCATGCACTCGCAAGAGGGGTGAGGCTTCGACTGCCCTCTCAAATGTTTGCACTTTGCCCTGGAGAAACTCCCATGGTGCCACGTTTACAAAAGATTCTTAAGGTTGCAAAGGTTGTCTAAAATGATATTAGCAAAGGAATTTATATAATTTTGGTTCTACACTTAACTCCTTTATGTGGTTTACATTGGCCGAAAAGAACATTTATAATTTAGGAATCTCTGTTTCAGATTATAGATTTGGCACACGAGTCGTTAAGGTTAAGAAAGAGGCCAGATGATCCACTGGGGCATCGAGGCGAGTTATAAAATATTAAAAATTCAAAGATTAATACTTTAATTTATGCAAACAGAATAAAAGGATTCATACGTTATTTAGACAAACATGATATTGTTAAATTTTACAAAAATTTATTTTCCTGTGAAAACCTCCACATGGTTCCCTTCCCAGAGTTGGAACTAGGGGGTTAGTTTGAATATCCTCTCAACAACAGCCATTGGATATAGTGTTATATGGAGACAAAGAATAGTTAAGAAGTAGTTGGATGTAATGTTTCATAAGGAAAAAAGAAATAGTTAAATAAAATACATCTTCGTACTTAATCCACTATATTTATCAGTTAAATTTTACACTAAAATCGATACTTATGCACTACTGAACACTTATAGTTAACGGTCACTGTGTGTCCTTGAGCACTTGGAGTCTGTTTGTCTAGGTCCACTTTTTACACTGGTCTAAGTTCACCGTGTGCATACACTTTTAAATCAAACGCGATTTTTATCAACTTTATGAGAACAAGATTTGAGAGAAATTAATTTCAATGAACTATTGGAATAGTACTTAAGTGAATTTGATACGATTTCTGCAAGGTTTTGAACGGATATGGGTCGTTTGAGAACTTTTTTAGAACTTTGGAATTGACAACTCTATAGCGTGGAAGGTATAAAATTTCAAGGTATTGTGCAGTGAAAGGTTTACGTGTGGACATTGCTCTGGAACTGGAAGTACGGTTAAAGAAACAATTTGTAATTGTTGTAAGCCGACGTTATGATTACTGTTCTTCGTTTAGTGTATTCGGTCCTTTTGGAGCTACGCGAGTGACTTAGTGATGGAAGTTCCGCTTCTGAAATCAAAGTGGCAGATGGCTCCAGAAAATTGTGACCAATCGAATATTCAGGAACAGGCAGGAGTCTGAACGAGTGGGGCCAATCTTGGAGATAGCCTTGAAGGGCGGTGGCCTATCGGCTGCGAGATAATAGGGATAGAGAAGGGTAAGAAAGGACTTGAAACACATTAAGATGAAAGAACGAAGAAAGCCGATGAATTCTGAACATAAGTATTCCCAGAAGCTGTTTTATGGTGGTAGAAAGGAAATTTAGAGGAGGAGAGGAAGGTTATGGTATGCCGAGGTTCTTGACCGTGGTTTGACCTGAGGAAAGGCCAACAAGGAGACAGGAGAAAAATTAGTATCCTTTCATCGGACGGGAAACAGGAGGAAGATAAGTCTTCTGTTTAGTAGGAGAAAGAGAAGACTTTCGGCAGGTGTCTGAAATGGTACTGCCACATTTCGATTTCCAAACCTTCGGATTAGAAAGTACAGAATCGAATGAACGTTGTCCTGTAGAGCAATGCAAAGATGCATACTCCCTTTGGTGGGAAGAGAAGAGTGGCAATTGTCTTCCGAATTCGTCAAAGACGCGTTTGGCGCGTGGCAAGATTTGAACCTCATTAAGACAATGAGACTCGAGGTCATAAGCCGAGCTTGCATCATGTCCGAGGGACATAGGCGAGTTCTCCGTGCCCTCACGTAAATTAGCGGAAAAAGGGGGATCCCTCGGAAAATTCCCCTCATCGAGAACTTCCCTCGTGATGTCTGGGACAGTTTCTTCATGAGCGCTTCCGTCGTGGGGTTTGAGACAGCCTCTTCATAGGGCACTTCCCTTGTCGTACTGAGGACACCCAGCGTATCGTGCATGCTACACAAACTAACTGGATGGACAAGTGTATTCCGCTCTTGCCTTTCCGTACGACAACTTCTGATGGCGAAGTAGGTTCGGGTTCGCTCCCGGCACCTGTAGGCTTAGTCTCGGAATTGGGTGGAAAATCTCTACCTTTGAAAACAGAATCACGTCATCTTCCTTAAATAGGGATTCAAGCGAAATGACCAAACCGGAACTCAAAGGAGATGCGTCTTCAGATTTATTTGGAATAACCGAAACTCTGGGAACTTCAAGTTCCTGCCTAACTGTAACCGAAGGGAGTGACTCGCTCTCGATGAGTCACAGGGGTCTACTGTGAAGACATTCGTCTCTCGTGCTCAAAATTACCAAAGGTATGTTGGCTTTCTAGTTCTTCGTTCGCCGGAACTGGAACGGAACAATTGACGATTGATGAAAAATCTTCCCCATCTAATAGCAGTTCCTCTTTATTTTGAACTGGTTCCAGGGAGTCATTCGGGCTCTCTGAACAATTCTTTCATCCTGAGTCGAAAAGAGCGAAGAGTAGGGGTGACACACATACTCGAAAGGTGGGTTCTCTCCTCGAATTAGGCCTGCTTCTCTATCGGCCACATAGAAATCGTGCGTAATAAAGAAATTCATCCCAGGATTAAATCTCCATCCCAGTCTCCTTCAGATATGACCACAAATGGGGTCAGATAAGGGACTGAATCAAACTCAATAGGAAGAATAATTTCTCCGGTACTGTTTTCTTCCAACCATCATCAATGCAGGTCAAGCGAAACGCAAATCGAAATTTCCCGTAGCCGTCTTAAGTAACTTCTTGTATACGTCTTGTTTAATGTAATTCGCCTGACAGCAGTCCTCAACAAGAGCCAAAACCGCTTGGTTGTTGACAGAAGTTTTCATGAAAATTTGTGAGCTCTCGTCGAAAAGCACCATTTCATGAGCCCAAGAAGGCGTTTCCGAAACATACAACATACTTCATCGTCGCGTCATCGATGGTTTCGCGCGGGGTCCAGAAGCTTCCGACCATCCCGTCTTCCTTAATGCAGTCGCATTTATTTCGTCGCTGTAGCCTACCGGTTGGAACACTTGAGTAGCATAATTCCAAAAAGCGTTCCACGTAGTAAAACTTTCCAACAAGAATGGGTGCAAGACGTTCCTTGCGCAACCCTCTTCATCGCTAAGAATGCGTAACCATCGAATCTTCGCGATATCATCGCGAACGTTATAATGAACATAATATCCCTCTAATGCGTCAAACCATTCGTCCACGTACGGGGTACTACTTCACGTATTCTCTCCCCTTAAAAATTGGAAACCTTAGGGATATTACTCGTCAAATAATTATATCTATCCATTTCTTAAAAAAAAAACGACAAAGGACAGAAAAATGGACTTACAAATGAGGAAGGCGAAGCGAAACAAAGAAAAACAAAGAAAACTTATCCCTAATACTCTAAATACAACAGAATTGAAATGAAAAAAATTAAGCGTGACATTACCTATTTCGGTTTAAATAAACACTAATAAAGTCATCCCAAACGAAGCTGCAAAACTTGCCGGTCGATTTCGACATATTACTCGAATTGTACGAATTCATTTTAATTTAAACCGAAAAAGCATAACAAAAAAAACAACAAAACTATATGCGTACCAACATAGTAACCGCAAAAAAAAACGAAACCTTGCGCATCAACGCTTAGCAATGAAAGCCAAGAATTAAAAAAAAATTTTGCTTACAGATACAAAAGAGCGAGAGAAAAAGGGAAAAAATTCCTTTTCATGAACGCACGAATTATATATATAGAAGTTAGGTACATTAATTTAGGAGTCCATTAATGAAAATCAATCCAAAATTCCGTTTTCTGTTATAACAATGGGAGACAATTCAAATAATAAAAAAAATTGATACCCATTTAAAAAAAAATAAATTGACCATATACTTTGCAGAAACCGTTTTTTGTTACAACAATAAACTATATATTTCACCTATATATTTATATACGCATATACTGCATGCAAAAAGAGATAAATCTGTCAATTTCCTTCTTCTTACAACAAAAAAAGAAGGTTGAATTAAATTGACTGCTTTGAAACTGATTGCACTTAAAACTGATTGCACTTAAAACTGATTGCACTTAAAACTGATTGCACTTGAAACTGACTGAGACTTGAAACTGACTGAGACTTGAAACTGACTGAGACTTGAAACTGACTGAGACTTGAAACTGACTTGAAACTGAAACTAACTTGAAACTGAAACTAACTTGAAACTGAAATTGACTTGAAAGAAACTGACTGACTTGAAACTGACTTGAAACTGACTGAAAACTGAAATTGACTGCACTTGAAACTGACTTGAAACTGAAATTGACTTGAAAGAAACTGACTGACTTGAAACTGACTTGAAACTGACTGAAAACTGAAATTGACTGCACTTGAAACTGACTTGAAACTGACTGAAAACTGAAATTGACTGCACTTGAACTGCTATCAAGTGAAGTCTATTATTCTCTGGGGCGGACGTCCCTCTTCGATGCAACCGACTGACTTGAACTGCTATCAAGTATCTCTCTATTCTAGTATTCTCTGGGGCGGTCGTCCCTCTGGATGCAACAGACTGACTTGAACTGCTATCAAGTATTTCTACAAATATCTGGGGCGGTTGTCCCTCTGGATGCAACCGACTGACTTGAACTGCTCTCAAGTATCTCTACAAACTATAACCTATCTCTATACACTATCTCTGCTATAAACCATCTCTTTCTCTATCCAAAACATACACAAATAATGCACAATTTGTCCATTATAATAATGCACAATAATTGCTCGTCACTTCAATTCAATAATTTGAAAAAATTGTAAACAAAAATAAAAAAATGTAAACAAAATTTCACTCGAATGTACGGCAATATTATGTTTGGTACATAAAATAAAATTATTCTATACTAATTATAATAGTGAAAATAACTCGGTTTCAACAAAAAGAAATGTATCACTGGTGTAGTGAATGTTCACTGTGTTTCTTGTTAATTCTGGCTTGATACTTATTAAATGTTAATAATACAGACTTCTCAAATGTTTAGCGATTACTTTTAAAAAAAAAGATCTGTACTTAACAAGATTTCTACGGCGAAATCCTTGAAGACGTGACCTGAAGACGTGTATTGCTGGCTACTTGTTCCTGGATGAAGAATGGGCCTCACCAGTTGTTCTATTTACAGGGACTGGAAGACTGGAAGAATCCTAATTGCAAAGTCGCTAGTTATTCTATTTCCAGGGTCTGGAAGACTGGAAGAATCCTGATGCAGGGTCGCCAGTTGTTAACCCCTCCGTCCATCCTTTGTCGGTTCGAAGATGACGGGGTTTTGGTTAGGTGACAGCAACGGATTTGTTACTCTGGAGTAGCTGATACCGTATAGGAAATCGCAGAAGTTTCTCTTATACTACTCTCCGATTTCTTCTTATAACATATCGGGAAATTATTTTTCTCTATTTACAACAAGTTCTCTAAAGGTTCCCGATTCTTCGTATAACGTATCGGGAAATTACTTTTCTCAATTTAAGACTAAGTTCTCTCCAAGTTCCTCGATTCTTCTTATGACGTATCTGGAAATTATTTTTCTCTATTTAAGACTAAATTCTTTGAAGAGAGCAAGGCTCGAAGGAGAAGACAAAGATATTTCTTACTATATTTTACTGCTATAATGTTACAGGAAACGCTCAGCCTCTAAGTCTAGTCAGAATGAACATTGGAGAAATTTTATGGGCTTCTATACTAAACTTCCTTCTGATGTCATTATTATTTAATGCTGATCTGTTTTTGTGATAGTTTTTCAATAGGCTGATTTACTTTACAAAACATTTAAAGACAAAACAAATATTTTTGCTGAAGCAATGTGCAAACTGCTAAGCAAGAGGAAGCCATATTTTATTTAAACAGTATATTGACAGATCTGATGCTAGCATGATCTGCCGAGTTAAATAAAAATGGAGTTGAAATATACCTTCCCATCACGAATTAGAAACAGGCACATGACAAAAATTAAAGGCTTAAGATTAAAAATTAAACGTTAAGCAGGACAAGACTTCCTCTTTTACAGCGAAGAGAGAATGTATACAGAAAATGAACAAGATTACATTATCAAGCTAAGTCTACGAAAACGATTAAGTTGTTTAAACAGAAATAGTTAACCAATTATAAAATAGAAAGCAAATACAAAATGTATCCAAACTTGTATCAGAGTTATACGATTTTGGGTTTTATACAAAGTGATGACGTAGTTTACAAAGAAATAATTCACCAATTATAAAATAAAAAGCAAATCAAAGTTTTATCCAAACTCGTGTCAGCGTGATACTATATGTATATATATATATATATATATATATATATATATATATATATATATATATATATATATATATATATATATACAGACACTATATATATATATACACACACTCTATATACACACACACACACACACTATATATATACACACAATATATACACATATATATATATATATACACACATATATATATATATATATATATATATATATATATATATATATATATGATACACACAGACCGTGCATGGAACAAGGAACTCTTCTGGGATAATTGAATCCACTATAGTCCGAATAAGTAATGGTAAATGACAAATACCATATGGTGTTTGTCATTTACCATTACTTATTCGGACTATAGTGGATTTAATTATCCCAGAAGAGTTCCTTGTTCCATACACGGTCTGTGTGTATCATAAAAAACTCAGGGGACCATTCTGAGTTCATTCCCATCTTGAAACGGACATGTTATGTGCCTTGAAAAGTGGACGCTCAATTCTGCCAGTTGAGGTTTAAGTTTTGGTTTTTGGCTAAAATATAACAGTTACCCCTTTTTCTTTGATGTATTCAATCTGACGTGAAGACAGCGAGTCTTTTGCTTATATTGAAGTTCTAAATGTAGCAGAGCTAGGCTGCTTTAAACCCTAGATCCATGTCCCAAAGCTGGATCCTGTCTGCTTTGCAGATAGCTGGTGAGGGAAGCTATATTTATGGGACCTCTTTGCGAGTGACCCGTTGCCCACGTCGGGCTAGCATCATGAAAAAGAAACACTATGGTATTTGTCATTTACCATTACTTATTCGGTCTATAGCGGACTTAATTATCCCAGAAGAGTTCCTTGTTCCATGCACGGTCTGTGTGTATCATAAAAAACTCAGGGGACCATTCTGAGTTCATTCCCATATATATATATATATATATATATATATATATATATATTATATATATATATATATATATATTATAATGTTATAATGTTTCAGACCAACAAAGAACCTAGAATCCACTCATGGCTAGTGTACCTAACTGTGTTCGTAATTGTGTATTGCGCATGTCTTCCGTGGTGACGGAGGGGACCTACAATTTTACATCGGTTCCGAACCACAAAGAACATAAAAACATAAGAAATTTTTATAGTGGGCACACTAGGGACCATTTCGGCCCATCGAGGTGGCTCCACTATGTAAAACCTGCCTGTACATTGGCAACAACCAATTTTTACGAAACTAAATAATTATCAATTTAAAACTAATTAATTATCAATTTAAAACTAAAGATAGAATCTCTGGATCCAAAGGATCAAGTCATAATAGACTACTATCCACAAATATGTTACATTCTATATCTATTTATAAACTACATGCAAATATATCAGATCCAAAGAATCCACTCAATTTCATTACGGTATCCATCAATACCAGTACCTTGCCAACCAAAAATAAGTCACGGTCCATATCAATTGCGGACTAAATCACAATTTACAACCATATACATTACAATATATATACTTAGGAGGAAACGTGCAGGTGTGGCTGTAAAGACTGTACAGTAATGTAGAAATGTGTGTGCACCCATTTTGGGTCTCCCATTTCAAGGTGTTTGTGGGGAAAGTGAACATCATGAGTTTTTCAGTACCTCACTGTACTATGGGGGGCACCACTCGGCAGAGGAATCTTTTTAAATGGGGTGTGTAAGGACAGAGAATATCCCCTAACCCAAGATGCTGCCTCCCTATATCCCACAACACTAGAGTTGAGCTGTGGGATCTATCACCTAAATGTACATAATATATATGAAATAAATTAGTACCATTCATGCAATAAAAATGGGCTTAAACACTATCACCAGATGTCCCTTGCAGACATCAAACTATCGAACCTTCTTTTGAAAGAATCAATTGTATCTGAAGTCACCACTTCTTCTGTCAGACTATTCCAAAACTTAATTACTCTGTTTGTAAAACTATGTTTTCTTAAATTTGTAATACATCTTGGCTTAAATAATTTCATACTATGACCTCTAGTCTGGTTATTGTGATCTTTAATGAAAAGAGAATCAAAATCTATCTTAACCAACCCTAAATTTTACTACCTTAAACTATACCAAATCTATCAACATATGCGTCTAATCGATTTTTAAACATGTTTTATAGACGTGCTACTAATTACTTCTACCGGCAAACTATTCCACCTATATACTATTCTATGCGAAAAAAAGTTTTTGGCAACTGCTGTCTCGAATCTTCTACTTGTCAACTTACACCCGTTATTTCTAGTCCTGTTATATTGAGATATTTCGAAAAGGCTATCCTATCTACGTTATCGAACCCATTCATAATTTGAAAACCTGGATTAGATCACCCCTTACTGTAGGCTGACCATATTTCCTTGAGACAAAAACGGGACATTGGGATGGCAAAAAAGGGACGGGGTATGTAATATTCTGTATTCATGAAAAAGTAAGTACGGTTCATAAACCGGGACAAAATTGACATTTTTATTAAAACGACGGGACGGCCAGGAAATATAAAACAAACGGTACTGTCCCGTTCAAAACGGTACGTATGGTCACTGTAGGGTGGATCGATTTTACATTTTTTTCGATTTCCATATTCTAATAGAGACAAAAACTTGCGCATGCATGAGAAAATAGCCTCTGCAAAATCTTAGCTTAATAGGTAATCATCTTCTTCCCCCGGCAGAGCGATGAAAATCATATTTTAGTAGTCAAAAACGTATTTTTCTTATAATTTTTAAAATATTTCAATATGCGTGTGTTATTTCATGCCTAAGCAACGATATAAATGCTATGGGAAATATATAAATGCATTATTTAAGACAAAGAGCCGATCTGAAAATATATATATATACTGTAAATGACCTATTTTTTCAACATTTGACGTTGTTGCCGGGGGCAAAAGATAAGATATTAACGTAGGACAACGCGCTTCGAAAAACGATCATATGAGGTCTTTTTCATCACCTTTATAGTTATTAGGAATAATTTTGAGCATATTGAAATATTTATAAGAATACGTTTTTGACTACTAAATATGATTTTCATCGCTCTGCCGGGGCAGAAGATGATTACCTATTAAGCTAAGATTTTGCAGAGGCTATTTCCTCATGCATGCGCAAGTCTTTGTCTCTATTAGAATATGGAAATCGAAAGAAATGTAAAATCGATCCACCTTAATTTGGTCAGCCTACCCCTTAGCCTCCAGGTCTCGAGTGTAGCCGATTTTAACTCCTTAAGCCTATCCTCGTACGACTTTGACCTAAGCGACGGAATCATCTTAGTTGCTCGTCTTTGAACTCTTTCGATTTTGTCTATATCTTTTCGCATATGCGGATTCCAAAATTGGATCGCGTACTCCAAATGGGGTCTAACTAATGATTTATAAAGAAGAACAATAATATCGCGCGATTTGTACTAAAAATTCTGAGCTATAAAACCCAACACTTTGTTCGCTTTATTGACCGCTGCTGTACTTTGTTTCGCTACTTTTAAATCACTAGTTACTATAACTCCTAAATCTTTTTCCTGCTCTACGCTTATCAACTCTTTCCCTGACATACTGCCGTAGAAATGTAAGTGCCTGTAATTTTATTTTTTGTAGCCAATTATTCACAAACTTGTTATTTACTTAATGTGCCTGTCAGAAAGAGCACTGTTCTGGATTATTTCATCATATATATGGAGGGTTGTAGTAATTCATCTCTTCACATTAAAAATGCTTCATTTAGGTATCCACAATTATAGATTAGTTTGCAATTATGCTAAAATCCTGTTTTGATTCATTGAATTTTTTTATAGCAAGCTTTTGCATGTTTTAAATAATTTTACAAATTCCGTAATAAATGTTATTCGGAATTATCTCATAAAGAAACTTCTCTGAGCACTTCAAAGATATCTTCACATTGTGGCACTCTTATTATATGCATACTCTGCATATGTTTTGGGTTTTTATTAAAAAAGATTCAGTATGAACCAATGAATTATTTTTTCTTCTTTAAGGTCCGATGAGGATTTGACACGTTTTATAGAAAGAAACCCATGTCATAGACCTGAATAGTTGGTAGAAGATTTACCGAGCAGTCAGCCCAACGATTGTCACATGATTAAAGAAATAGTGTAAGTATTTTTTTATGTTTCGACCTTTTTTGGGGGGAAGAAGACACAATGTATTTTCATCAATTTATTAAATGAAAGAAATCATGTTTTTAGTACAATAACCATCTTAAACTAAAGAATATACAAACTAACATTATTGTTTACAAATATATATATACACGAACAAAACATCATACTATACAACAAGTACGCACAATCGGAAAACGGCTTTTTATCTTTCTGTATACCATTTCGACGTTTCTTTGAGTGTGACACGGGTTGAATAATTTTTAAAAATTTATATTCTTTACCACGTGATATATGCATGAGAAATGAAAGGCAGTACATCCTGCACGTATTATTAAAATATAATTGTAGCCGGAAGGGATTCGATACAACTTCGGGGATATGCAACTGATCGAGAAATTTTACAATAACAGGGTTAGTCCAGGGTTGAGTCCCGAGTGAATCAAAATAGTATATGCGATCCATATTTTTAAAATAGATTGCAAACCAATGAATTCCTTCACTACCAATAACAACTGTGTTCAAAATAAGGCTACTGCAATTTCTCGTAGATGGCAAATTCAATGATTCATTCTTCGCAAACACACCGATAAATTTGGAACGTGTGAGTCGTTCACTATTCATTACTCTCTGAAGTGTATTCGCATCCATTTTTTAAAGGTCAGTAACAATGCTCCTAAATCTGTCTACTTCTATTAGGGCTTGTGATTCGAGGTAAACTAGTACACTTATAGGCGCGTCTATAGGCTTGGCGAATTCCAATCTAACTGAGACGTTTCCACTCTGTTGTAGACTTAAGTGTGTATTTACACTAGCAGATAAGTCAGGTGTGATGTCAAACGGATAAAGGTTAAATTGATCAATGAATTCTTTCTGCGTTACCCCAATTCCGAGCTCATCACAATCACCTGCAATATCGGCCAGATTACTGTATGCTCTCGCGCAAAGCGGTAACACAGTGTGTGATGAATAGTCCGTATCCAATGTTCCACCCAACGCAACGCCATTAACGTGTTGAGTTATATTTTTAAGGCCGAAATTCTCGAATTTAAAGGCATTCTTTTTATATTTTCCAGTCACCGAATTGTGTTCTTGCATTCCAATTAATATCCTTTTAGGTAGATTTCCCAGGGCTATTTTTCTATCTGTTTCGATGCCAACCCTGCTGGCACCATGTATAATTTGATCTGTACTCTGTTAATTGGGTATTTTACAGTGGCGTGTAGTAAATTTTTCTTAATTTCTATTTGTTTTGGTGAACTTAATTTCACTCGCCCTACGCGGAGGTATGTCTCCATAATGTGAACCACAACAGGTTTTGCTCCCTCTTCTTGATCAGCATCAGATTTAAACAGATCTCAGGATTCGCGCGGGTGAGCTTTATTTTCATATCCACCTCATTCACAAGCAACTTCTCTTGGAATGTGAAATCTGTATGCAGGCGTCCAAAACACTCGTATATTTTCCTTTCAGAATTTTTAAATTTGTCCTTTATACTACTTTCGTCTTTAGTTTGATAATATTCCTCGGCACTTAAAAAGGTATCATTCGCTTTTTTGGAAAAGTTGAGGACATTTTCCAGATAGGCTCGTAGGTGATAGTACCCAATGCCTGCCGATATGTTGACCTGATTTAAATATACGTTACACTGGTTGAATATGGAGTGCAGAAAGTTTGTTTCAGGGTATACAGCATATTTGTCATCGCAGTCCGTTCCATCAGAATGGGCTATACGTAGTTTAGCTTACGTGTGCACACAGCTTGGATCAAAAAAGTAAGGGCCTTAGCTGGGTATCACGAATTATATAGGGGCACTCCGTAACTAATTGTATTTAAAGGGTTAATTGTAATAAAGTCACTGTGTTCAATAGAAACTTGAGTTGGGGGCATGTCAAAGAGGGACAGCTCAGATTTACAACATTGTGAACTACACGGATGGATGAAGCGTGCAATGACAAGTTAGAAATAGTGCCTCCGCTCTCGACAAGTAGTAAAGAAACTATGATTCATGAGATCAATGTCCTTAGCTTATATCAGTCAAAAAATTGGTCAACCATAGGTTTCATTCGCTTAGAACACTTCTTTTTTGATGTCCTTTTACGTTTAATGCCAAGTGATAGTAATCTCTTCTTCCGGACAGTCCTCTTCTTCATCCCACCACCACGCATTTTTCTCTTTGCATCTTTGACGATTTCGTGCCGTGTACGCTTTAAGTGTTTCTTTAGAGCTTCTTTAGGTTTAGCCCCAGCCAATATGCCTTCTGCAGTGTTAAAACCTGATTGTAGCGCTTTCCTTCCGAGGTATCTGGCACTCCTCTTTAGCAAAGGGACAGCCGTACGTAGTACGTTTGAAAAAATGGATTCAAGTCCACTACCACGCTGGTATCTCATCCCTCGATAGAGGGTGAAAGGCTTTCTGTCCATTATAACTCAGTGCGTCGAAAGTGCAGGTTCACTGTTAAGGACCTATCACCAAATGGGAAATTTTTTCCCTCAATCGTTCTTATATATGTTGAGATATTGGTTTTTAGATTAGTTGCGACATTCACATAATGGGCTCTGTCATATGTAATACTCAAACTCCTTCTTCTATGGTTGGGAATGTGAGCAATGCGCAGCAGGCGTGCCTGGGTTTCCCCAACAAACTGGCGCTCCACTATATTGCTGTAAATATTGCACATGTCTGGGGGTGTATAGCCAGCAACCAATTTCTCTAATTTCATCTGATACATTAGGCTGGACAAGTCATGTTGTACCTTGTGAAATGTGTCTCTTTGGAAGGCTGATCGATATCGCCCCTCGATCATAATTTTGAACACTCTTTGTTTTTTAATATTTCTGTTAGCCTTTGATTTTAGGATTAGAGTATGTGCAGGGTTTCCTTTGTTTACGATTTCGTATTCTAAATCAGTCGTAAGATTTGAGTTTTTTAAACTTACGTTTAAGTCACTCACAACATCCTCAACCGAATCATAACGGCCCGGACCTAGTGTTACCTCAGTTCGGGCGATACGTATAGTTTCATCCCGAGTTATCCCGGCTTTTTCACACTCATCAATGTCTCCAAGAATCGTAAAAACGATATCTTTATAATCAATATTTAAAAAGAGGGTGTCCAGCTGAATTTCACATATCCTCACCTCATACGAATCACGACCCAATTCAATGGGTCCATGGAGTTCTGTTACAAAGTTGGCTAGTGTGTTGTTAGGGTGTGCAGAGAGGGACGAGGAGGAAGGAAGTGTGACGTAGAAATGGTTAGGAGCCATGTTGCATACTATTTAAGCTTCATTATTGCATCAGCTTTTATATAGGTGTTGAAGCTCTCTGGGTACCCTAGCCATTTCACCAGGTACATTTTTCTCTTTCCTGAACCTTTGCTTCCTAAAATTTTCTCAATTTTAAACACATTTTTTCCTAAATTAAATGCCACTTTCTGCAACTCCTCGAAGTAAAAGCCTCCTGCGATTTCTTCCCCATTCAAATCTTCAAAATAGTATAGGGTGTCCATAAATAATTACCCTGATTAAAGCATGCTATAACTTTTAAATAAATACTCTTATTCAAACACAGTTTTAATCATAAATAGATAAACATACAAAGTTTTGATACATAGTTAATGAACTTAATAAGCTTCCATATGTGCACCCCTAGTGGCACGTAAAATGTCTAAACGGTATTTACATTCACGCCACACATTTTCCAACATTTGTGGGTTGACTGTTGCAATTGCATCCGTAATGCGTTCTCGGAATGTCCTGATATCTGGAACAAGTGTTGCATAAACCAAATTTTTAACATGATCCCAGAGAAAGAAATCCAGCGGGGTAATGTCTGGTGATCTTGGGGCCATGGGATTGGCCCGTCCCTGCCAATCGATCGATTTGGAAATGTTGCGTCGAGAGTTTCACGAACAACATGCGCCAATGAGGGGGTGCCCCATCTTGTTGGAAGATGACAGTTGGCTGCCTGTCCTGCAGCTGCGGGATGGCGTAATTGTTGAGCATATCCAGGTACACAGTTGCGGAAACAGTGTTCTCAGCGAAGAAGAAAGGACCAATTATCTGGTCATGCATGAGTCCACACCAGACATTGATCTTCGGACTGCCCCGAATATGCTCCCTTACGGCACGTGGGTTTTCCGATCCCCAAATATGCACATTGTGTCTGTTGACTCTACCACTGAACAGGTACTACAGCGCTCCTAGCGGCGAATGCGGTAGACGAAACACACCAGCACAGAAACACTATGCGTGTACGAGATCACCTGCAAAAAGAAAACGGATGTAAGATTCGGCATTAAAACATGAGAGCATACTGTTTTCAGGGTAAACATTTATGGACACCCTGTACATCATTATCTCGCCTTTAGGTCTCATAGCCCTAACTTTAAAAATCTCACGTGTCCATCCTTGCTCAAATCCCTTCGCAAATTTATTTTTAGAACGCGACAGCCTTACATAATCATTGATTTTGAACCGCGCAGAGTGTGGTAGCGGTGGTGTTCCATCTCTTCTCACCTCTGGGCGCGTACCTCTTTCTAAAACTTCGTTAGGTGTTGTCCCAATCGTGCAATGGTGTGAGTGGTTGTAGAATGAGGCCAATGATTCCAGAATGTCTAGAAATCTGTATGTGTTTTTATGTGTAAAATAGCGGTGCTTACGTTCCTTTATTTTACGTTGAACGCTTTCTGCTAAAGAAGCCTTATGTATGGAATTGGTAGTGTAAAAGCTGATATTAAACTCTGTTATCATGTTCTGAAAATCACGGCCTATAAATTCCTTCCCCATATCCGTACAAAAATAGCTAGGAACCCTGTTTTCTTTTAACATGAGCGTTTTGGTGGCTTTAGCAACTGTTTCAGGTGATTTATTTTTCAGAGAAATTAGCCACGGATATCCAGAGAATACATCTATTATGAATAGAATGTTGCAGTAACCATCGTTATACACTGAATATCTTTGCATGTCTGTTAAATCTGCTTATCAAATAAAGTCAATCGAAGTAGCTGTTGTCTTGGCTGTTTTAAACTTTTTTCTCACCGACTTATGAAGTGTATAAGCGTGCTGCTCCCGCAAAAATCTCTCATCTTTTTTCCCTACGCCGTAAACACTTCTGTACACTCTATCTACGCCTCAGTAGGAGGCTGGGTTAGAAATGTCATAATAACGTCTTCTTAATATGTTAGTCATTTGCATATTTTAGAGGCACGTGAGAGGGATGACCGTTGTTTAACCTCTTCTTTCTCCTCTTCAGAGGTGTTACCGCCGGGGGTGAGAGCGTCTTCAATTGTGTCACGTGCGACGCATGTTCGAAGTCTTTTAACCTGTTCAGATTTTCTATCATTGTTTTGGGGACATTTACTTGTTCTAGTCTTGCTTTAATGTGCTTCCATCCTGATGGTGAGGGCCTATCCCACTTTCTCACCAGATCATGGACGATGTCTACGATATTCGATCCCTGTACCTTTGCTCCTTCCACAATGATCTCACCTGTATCGGTCCATTGTATGACGGGTGTCCTCATTCAATAGATTATAAAGAATTAAACCTTTATTCTCAATGTATGTGGGAGGGTGCTTTTTAATACATGCTCGATATGTTGTGTGGACGACCCATTAATGTTTGGTTGGTCAGCGCTATCGTCGGACACAGGTCCTATGTCACCATGTCCATCGTTCTCCGTGCTGTGCCTAATAACCACGGAATCTCTGTCGGGTTCTTATATTTTTCGTACTCGTGAAGAAATTTCTGCAGAGCTTCTTGGCATAAGACTCTTTTCTCATCAAGTGTTTTTTCACTGTTTAATAGGGTTAACAATTCGCTTTCCATTCTTTTAAGTTTTTTGAACTTTGCAGTGAAGCAAACACCTAGTGTGGAATCACTACCACTTTCTTCATTATATTAATCTATTCAGTATAGGACCCCAAACTGAAAATAAGATGGGGAGGAATGACCTTCCTCTTTGTACAATAATTTGTTTTATCTTCACCACTGTTTGACTTTTCTTCAAAACGAAAAGATTGTATAACACGTGTTAAATCCTCATCGGACCTTAACCCTTTAGCTGCGTATTTGGCGGATGAAATGATTCCCTATGAGATGCAGTTTTCCATTAAAAAATTAAATTATTGATATTTTGTTTAAAAATACTTTTTCTAGACGATTTTAACCAGAATTTTTTGAATCTGAACATATAAATTAGATAATTATACAATTTTATTAAAAAAAGGCAGATTATTAGTGAAAAATTGCTGCAGTCACAGGTTTTTCTATATTTTTTTGTGTGTGGTACACTTCAAAACAGGGTTGGTGATGGCATGACAAGACAATTGGGCGCAGAACAAATGAGCGCCGAGAAATGAGTGCCGACAATAGAGCGCCAAGACAATTGAGCGCAAAAACAAATGAGGGCAAAACAATTGAGCGAGAACAAGCAAATAAAAACTGAATAAAACAAACAAAATAAGCTTGAAAAAATATTAAGGATGTTAAAAAAACAATATTTATTAAGGATGTAAAAAACAATATTTATTAAGGATGTTAAAAATAATGTAGTTAGGTTAGGTTATTGTTCTGCGCAAAAACAAAAGAGCGCAAAACAATTGAGCGAGAGCAAGCAAATAATAACTGAATAAAAGAAACACAATAAGCTTGAACAAATATTTATTAAGAATGTTAAAAAACAGTATGTATTAAGGATGTTAAAAATAATGTAGTTAGGTTAGGTTAGGTTAGGTTATTGCTTTGCGCAAAAACAAGAGCGCAAAACAATTGAGCGAGAGCAAGCAAATAAAAACTGGATAAAAGAAACAAAATAAGCTTGAACAAATATTTATTAAGGATGTTAAAAAAACAATATTTATTAAGGATGTTAACAATAATGTAGTTAGATTAGGTTAGGTTAGGTAAGGATAGGTTAGGTTATTGTTTTGCGCTCTCTTGCGCTAATTTGTCTTGCGGTTAACTGTCTTGGCGCTCAATTGTCGGCGCTCATTTGTCGGCGCTCATTTGTCCTGCGCTCATAAGTCGGGGTAGCGTTCATGGGTGCTTGTTGATGGGTAATCTTGCTGAGTTTCTACTTCATCATCGCTTTCGTAGTCAGGGCCAATGCTAAACTCATCTTCAGAACAAGACGCCAGTAGCAGCGCCTCAGTTTTATCATTGGGTACCGGTATGTTGTCACTCATGATGAACTGAAAGGGAGAATAAATTTGAAAAAATTATGGAAACAAGATTATATACTAAATACAGAATATAAATAATAAAATTATATAATACTAAATACAGAAGATAAATAATAAAATATAATCATTTTGGCAATGCACTAGAAAAAAAGGTGTAGGCCTACAACACGTACGGTAGTATGACGTACACAACAATGTGGAGCCAAAAACCAGTAGATAATAATAAATAAATAAAAAAAGGCCTTTACAATAATTACAATTACAACAATGACAATAATATAATTATTTGTCGTATATACACAACAAGTGTCCAAATTGAGTCCTCACCTCATATAAAGCTCACGCTGAGCTTCATTGATCAACTGATAGGAGTACCTTCGGAGCGCTCTAGTAAACACGGGATGGTATAAATTCACTATATAGCAACTCTGGCGAAATCGTGAAACATTAGTCTCATGCGTATTAAAAGGAATAATTTTTTTGAGACCGTAGACTAAAGTCGCTTTTGCAGTTTCGATATTGATTCTATCGGGCGACTATAGTCGCTTTTCGTAGCTAAAGAGTTAAAGGAGAAAGAATAATTCATTAGTTCATACTGAATCTTTTTTAATAAAAACCCAAAACATATGCAGAGTATATATATAGTAAGAGTATTACAATGTGAAGATATCTTTGAACCGCTCAGAGAAGTTCCGTTAAGAGATAATTCCAAATAACATTTATTACGGAATTTATAAAATTATTCAAAACATGCAAAAGCTCGTTATAAAAAAAATTCAATGAATCAAAACAGGATTTTAGCATAATTGCAAACTAATCTATAATTGGGGATACCTAAATGAAGCATTTTTAATGTGATGAGATGAATTACTACAACCCTCCATATATATGAAATAATCCAGAACAGTGCTCTTTCTGACAGGCACATTAAATAAATAAGTTTGTGAATAATTGGCTACAAAAAATAAAATTACAGGCACTTACATTTCTACGGCAGTCCCTTGCGTCGGATCATAAGGAGCGTCATTGCAAATATCATCAACGGTTTGCGTTGGAAATAATTCATCCCGGTCAGCCTCGTTAAAAAGATTAATTGTGAACAACGCTTCAGTGTCACCATCTTGATATAAATCCGGCAAACTGTAAAGTTCTTGATTCATGGCGAAGGAATGTTTATTCACTGGTGAAAATAACTACTGTGACTCCCAGCTGAAAATATTTCCTTTTATATGCATGATCCCCAAGCACCACTCCAAAAGACTAATAGGCGGTTCGTAAGTTTAATGATTGGTTGTCAGTATAACTGGGCGGAGTTATGATATATTACGGGTCCATGCTTTGGACGTCCTGATTGGTCGACTAATGGTGTCTTTAAATTCTCTCCGTAGATTTAATGCTCACATCGTGTATTACCACTTGAAATCTCTACCACGATAATATATGCGTTTGCGCCCATACTTTTCTCGGTTTTCCCATTTTAGAACTCACCCCTTTAAGCAATATCCCTCACTCTTTTACAACATTGATCAACATTTGCCATCTCTATCACGACAATATTTTACATTATTATTTTTTGCGGTCATACCATTTGATCCTCAGTTTTTCCCATTTTGTATAGGGAGATGGGCAACTTGATCGGCTGCAAGTCGTTATAGGAATATCTTCATCAGAGCCGCTCAGCTCAGTACCACAGGAAACCAGGAAACAAAATTAGCGCCGCTACTCTTCATAATCCTGTCATAGATCATTAACAGAGACAGCACAGTAAGGTCCGATTACACCAAGATCATTAGAAAATAAGAAATCTAGATATCTAGAAGCAGAATGTTTTTGTGCATTATTTTTTGCGGTCGAACTATTCTCAGCTTTCACAAGACTCCTGTCGTGTGAATTTGGTTATATATATATATATATATATATATGTGTGGTGTGTGTGGTGTGTGTGTGTGTGTGTGTGTGTGTTAATTGCCACTTACAGTCACTACCACGATGGTTTCAAATATTTTCAAAATATGTTTGCGGTCATACTATTCGATCCTCAACTTTGATTAATATATTCGG
>JAJOZX010003465.1:2500-30000 GCA_023014485.1 Bathynomus jamesi | reverse complement strand
TTTAGACAAACAGTGATATTGTTAAATTTTACAAAAATTTATTTTCCTGTGAAAAACCTCCACATGGTTCCCTTCCCAGAGTTGGAACTAGGGGGTTAGTTTGAATATCCTCTCAAACAACAGCCATTAGATATAGTGTTATATGGAGACAAAGAATAGTTAAAGAAGTAGTCGGATGTAATGTTTCATAAGGAAAAAAGAAATAGTTAAATAAAATACATCTTCGTACTTAATCCACTATATTTATCAGTTGAATTTTACACTAAAATCGATACTTATGCACTACTGAACACTTATAGTTAACGGTCACCTGTGTGTCCTTGAGCACTTGGAGTCTGGTTTGTCTAGGTCCACTTTTTACACTGGTATAAGTTCACCGTGTGCATACACTTTTAAATCAAACGCGATTTTTATCAACTTTATGAGAACAAGATTTGAGAGAAATTAATTTCAATGAACTATTGGAATAGTACTTAAGTGAATTTGATACGATTTCTGAAAGGTTTTGAACGGATATGGGCCGTTTGAGAACTTTTTTAGAACTTTGGAATTGACAACTCTATAGCTTAGAAGGTATAAAATTTCAAGGTATTGTGCAGTGAAAGGTTTACGTGTGGACATTGCTCTGGAACTGGAAGTACGGTTAAAGAAACAATTTGTAATTGTTGTAAGCCGACGTTATGATTACTGTTCTTCGTTTAGTGTATTCGGTCCTTTTGGAGCTAGCGAGTGACCTTAGTGATGGAAGTTCCGCTTCTGAAATCAAAGTGGCAGTTGGCTCCAGAAAATTGTGACCAATCGAATATTCAGGAACAGGCAGGAGTCTGAACGAGTGGGGCCAATCTTGGAGATAGCCTTAAAGGGCGGTGGCCTATCGCGCTGTGAGATAATAGGGATAGAGAAGGGTAAGAAAGGACTTGAAACACATTAAGATGAAAAGAACGAAGAAAGCCGATGAATTCTGAACATAAGTATTCCCAGAAGCTGTTTTATGGTGGTAGAAAGGAAAATTTAGAGGAGGAGAGGGAAGGTTATGGTTATTGCCGAGGTTCTTGACTCGTGGTTTGACCTGAGGAAAGGCCAACAAGGAGACAGGAGAAAAATTAGTATCCCTTTTCATCGGACGGGAAACAGAAGGAAGATAAGTCTTCTGTTTAGTAGGAGAAAGAGAAGACTTTCGGCAGGTGTCTGAAATGGTACTGCCACATTTCGATTTCCAAACCTTCGGATTAGAAAGTACAGAATCGAATGAACGTTGTCCTGTAGAGCAATGCAAAGATGCATTACTCCCTTTGGTGGGAAGAGAAGAGTGGCAATTGTCTTCCGAATTCGTCAAAGACGCGTTGTCGGCGCGTGGCAAGATTTAAACCTCATTAAGACAGTGAGACTCTAGGTCATAAGCCGAGCTTGCATCATGTCCAAGGGACATAGGCGAGTTCTCCGTGCCCTCACGTAAATTAGCGGAAAAAGGGGGATCCCTCGGAAAATTCCCCTCATCGAGAACTTCCCTCGTGATGTCTGGGACAGTTTCTTCATTGAGCGCTCCCGTCGTGGGGTTTGAGACGGCCTCTTCATAGGGCACTTCCCTTGTCGTACTGAGGACACCCAGCGTATCGTGCATGCTACACAAACTAACTGGATGGACAAGTGTATTCCGCTCTTGCCTTTCCATAAGACCAACTTCTGATGGCGAAGTAGGTTCGGGTTCGCTCCCGGCACCTGTAGGCTTAGTCTCGGAATTGGGTGGAAAATTCTCTACCTTTGAAAACAGAATCACGTCATCTTCCTTAAATAGGGATTCAAGTGAAATGACCAAACCGGAACTCAAAGGAGATGCGTCTTCAGATTTATTTGGAATAACCGAAACTCTGGGAACTTCAAGTTCCTGCCTAACTGTAACCGAAGGGAGTGACTCGCTCTCGATGAAGTCACAGGGGTATACTGTGAAGACATTCGAATCTTCGTGCTCAAAATTACCAAAGGTATGTTGGCTTTCTAGTTCTTCGTTCGCCGGAAGTGGAACGGAACAATTGACGATTGATGAAAAAGCTTCCCCATCTAATAGCAGTTCCTCTTTATTTTAAACTAGTTCCAGGGAGTCATTCGGGCTCTCTGAACCAATTCTTTCATCCTGAGTCGAAAAGAGCGAAGAGTAGGGGTGACACACATACTCAAAAGGTGGGTTCTCTCCTCGAATTAGGCCTGCTTCTCTATCGGCCACATAGAAATCGTGCGTAATAAAGAAATTTATCCTCAGGATTAAATCTCCATCCCAGTCTCCTTCAGATATGACCACAAATGGGGTTAGATAAGGGACTGAATCAAAATCAATAGGAAGAATAATTTCTCCGGTACTGTTTTCTTTCCAACCATCATCAATGCAGGTCAAGCGAAAACGCAAATCGAAATTTCCCGTAGCCATCTTAAGTAACTTCTTGTATACGTCTTGTTTAATGTCTATAATTCGCCTGACAGCAGTCCTCAACAAGAGCCAAAACCGCTTGTTTGTTGACAGAAGTTTTCATGAAAATTTGTGAGCTCTCGTCGAAAAGCACCATTTCATGAGCCCAAGAAGGCGTTTCCGAAACATACAAACATACTTCATCGTCCGCGTCATCGATGGTTTCGCGCGGGGTCCAGAATGCTTCCGACCATCCCGTCTTCCTTAAAGCAGTCGCATTTATTTCGTCGCTGTAGCCTACCGGTTGAAACACTTGAGTAGCATAATTCCAAAAAGCGTTCCACGTAGTAAAACTTTCCAACAAGAAAGGGTGCAAGACGTTCCTTGCTCAACCCTCTTCATCGGCTAAGAAATGCGTAACCATCCGAATCTTCGCGATATCATCGCGAACGTTATAATGAATATAATATCCCTCTAATGCGTCAAACCATTCGTCCACGTACGGGGATACTACTTCACTGTATTCTCTCCCCTTAAAAATTGGAATCTTAGGGATATTACTCGTCAAATAATTATATCTATCCATTTCTTAAAAAAGAAAACGACAAAGGACAGAAAAATGGATTTACAAATGAGGAAGGCGAAGCGAAACAAAGAAAAACAACAAAGAAAACTTATCCCTAATACTCTAAATACAACAGTATTGAAATGAAAAAAAATTAAGCGTGACATTACCTATATCGGTTTAAATAAACGCTCAATAAAGTCATCCCAAATGAAGCTGCAAAACTTGCCGGTCGATTTCGACATATTACTCGAATTGTACGAATTCATTTTAATTTAAACCGAAAAAGCATAACAAAAAAACAAACAAAACTATATGCGTACCAACATAGTAACCGCAAAAAAAAACGAAACCTTACGCATCAACGCTTAGCAATGAAAGCCAAGAATTAAAAGAAAATTTTGCTTACAGATACAAAAGAGCGAGAGAAAAAAGGGAAAAAATTCCTTTTCATGAACGCACGAATTATATATATAGAAGTTAGGTACATTTAATTTAGGAGTCCATTAATGAAAATCAATCCAAAATTCCGTTTTCTGTTATAACAATGGGAGACAATTCAAATAATAAAAAAAATTGATACCCATTTAAAAAAAAATAAATTGACCATATACTTTGCAGAAACCGTTTTTTGTTACAACAATAAACTATATATTTCACCTATATATTTATATACGCATATACTGCATGCAAAAAGAGATAAATCTGTCAATTTCCTTCTTCTTACAACAAAAAAAGAAGGTTGAATTAAATTGACTGCTTTGAAACTGATTGCACTTAAAACTGATTGCACTTAAAACTGATTGCACTTAAAACTGATTGCACTTGAAACTGACTGAGACTTGAAACTGACTGAGACTTGAAACTGACTGAGACTTGAAACTGACTTGAAACTGAAACTAACTTGAAACTGAAACTAACTTGAAACTGAAATTGACTTGAAAGAAACTGACTGACTTGAAACTGACTTGAAACTGACTGAAAACTGAAATTGACTGCACTTGAAACTGACTTGAAACTGAAATTGACTTGAAAGAAACTGACTGACTTGAAACTGACTTGAAACTGACTGAAAACTGAAATTGACTGCACTTGAAACTGACTTGAAACTGACTGAAAACTGAAATTGACTGCACTTGAACTGCTATCAAGTGAAGTCTATTATTCTCTGGGGCGGACGTCCCTCTTCGATGCAACCGACTGACTTGAACTGCTATCAAGTATCTCTCTATTCTAGTATTCTCTGGGGCGGTCGTCCCTCTGGATGCAACAGACTGACTTGAACTGCTATCAAGTATTTCTACAAATATCTGGGGCGGTTGTCCCTCTGGATGCAACCGACTGACTTGAACTGCTCTCAAGTATCTCTACAAACTATAACCTATCTCTATACACTATCTCTGCTATAAACCATCTCTTTCTCTATCCAAAACATACACAAATAATGCACAATTTGTCCATTATAATAATGCACAATAATTGCTCGTCACTTCAATTCAATAATTTGAAAAAATTGTAAACAAAAATAAAAAAATGTAAACAAAATTTCACTCGAATGTACGGCAATATTATGTTTGGTACATAAAATAAAATTATTCTATACTAATTATAATAGTGAAAATAACTCGGTTTCAACAAAAAGAAATGTATCACTGGTGTAGTGAATGTTCACTGTGTTTCTTGTTAATTCTGGCTTGATACTTATTAAATGTTAATAATACAGACTTCTCAAATGTTTAGCGATTACTTTTAAAAAAAAAGATCTGTACTTAACAAGATTTCTACGGCGAAATCCTTGAAGACGTGACCTGAAGACGTGTATTGCTGGCTACTTGTTCCTGGATGAAGAATGGGCCTCACCAGTTGTTCTATTTACAGGGACTGGAAGACTGGAAGAATCCTAATTGCAAAGTCGCTAGTTATTCTATTTCCAGGGTCTGGAAGACTGGAAGAATCCTGATGCAGGGTCGCCAGTTGTTAACCCCTCCGTCCATCCTTTGTCGGTTCGAAGATGACGGGGTTTTGGTTAGGTGACAGCAACGGATTTGTTACTCTGGAGTAGCTGATACCGTATAGGAAATCGCAGAAGTTTCTCTTATACTACTCTCCGATTTCTTCTTATAACATATCGGGAAATTATTTTTCTCTATTTACAACAAGTTCTCTAAAGGTTCCCGATTCTTCGTATAACGTATCGGGAAATTACTTTTCTCAATTTAAGACTAAGTTCTCTCCAAGTTCCTCGATTCTTCTTATGACGTATCTGGAAATTATTTTTCTCTATTTAAGACTAAATTCTTTGAAGAGAGCAAGGCTCGAAGGAGAAGACAAAGATATTTCTTACTATATTTTACTGCTATAATGTTACAGGAAACGCTCAGCCTCTAAGTCTAGTCAGAATGAACATTGGAGAAATTTTATGGGCTTCTATACTAAACTTCCTTCTGATGTCATTATTATTTAATGCTGATCTGTTTTTGTGATAGTTTTTCAATAGGCTGATTTACTTTACAAAACATTTAAAGACAAAACAAATATTTTTGCTGAAGCAATGTGCAAACTGCTAAGCAAGAGGAAGCCATATTTTATTTAAACAGTATATTGACAGATCTGATGCTAGCATGATCTGCCGAGTTAAATAAAAATGGAGTTGAAATATACCTTCCCATCACGAATTAGAAACAGGCACATGACAAAAATTAAAGGCTTAAGATTAAAAATTAAACGTTAAGCAGGACAAGACTTCCTCTTTTACAGCGAAGAGAGAATGTATACAGAAAATGAACAAGATTACATTATCAAGCTAAGTCTACGAAAACGATTAAGTTGTTTAAACAGAAATAGTTAACCAATTATAAAATAGAAAGCAAATACAAAATGTATCCAAACTTGTATCAGAGTTATACGATTTTGGGTTTTATACAAAGTGATGACGTAGTTTACAAAGAAATAATTCACCAATTATAAAATAAAAAGCAAATCAAAGTTTTATCCAAACTCGTGTCAGCGTGATACTATATGTATATATATATATATATATATATATATATATATATATACAGACACTATATATATATATATACACACACTCTATATACACACACACACACACACTATATATATACACACAATATATACACATATATATATATATATATATACACACAATATATATATATATATATATATATATATATATATATATATATATATATATGATACACACAGACCGTGCATGGAACAAGGAACTCTTCTGGGATAATTGAATCCACTATAGTCCGAATAAGTAATGGTAAATGACAAATACCATATGGTGTTTGTCATTTACCATTACTTATTCGGACTATAGTGGATTTAATTATCCCAGAAGAGTTCCTTGTTCCATACACGGTCTGTGTGTATCATAAAAAACTCAGGGGACCATTCTGAGTTCATTCCCATCTTGAAACGGACATGTTATGTGCCTTGAAAAGTGGACGCTCAATTCTGCCAGTTGAGGTTTAAGTTTTGGTTTTTGGCTAAAATATAACAGTTACCCCTTTTTCTTTGATGTATTCAATCTGACGTGAAGACAGCGAGTCTTTTGCTTATATTGAAGTTCTAAATGTAGCAGAGCTAGGCTGCTTTAAACCCTAGATCCATGTCCCAAAGCTGGATCCTGTCTGCTTTGCAGATAGCTGGTGAGGGAAGCTATATTTATGGGACCTCTTTGCGAGTGACCCGTTGCCCACGTCGGGCTAGCATCATGAAAAAGAAACACTATGGTATTTGTCATTTACCATTACTTATTCGGTCTATAGCGGACTTAATTATCCCAGAAGAGTTCCTTGTTCCATGCACGGTCTGTGTGTATCATAAAAAACTCAGGGGACCATTCTGAGTTCATTCCCATATATATATATATATATATATATATATATTATAATGTTATAATGTTTCAGACCAACAAAGAACCTAGAATCCACTCATGGCTAGTGTACCTAACTGTGTTCGTAATTGTGTATTGCGCATGTCTTCCGTGGTGACGGAGGGGACCTACAATTTTACATCGGTTCCGAACCAGAAAGAACATAAGAACATAAGAAATTTTTATAGTGGGCACACTAGGGACCATTTCGGCCCATCGAGGTGGCTCCACTATGTAAAACCTGCCTGTACATTGGCAACAACCAATTTTTACGAAACTAAATAATTATCAATTTAAAACTAATTAATTATCAATTTAAAACTAAAGATAGAATCTCTGGATCCAGAGGATCAAGTCATAATAGACTACTATCCACAAATATGTTACATTCTATATCTATTTTAAACTACATGCAAATATATCAGATCCAAAGAATCCACTCAATTTCATTACGGTATCCATCAATACCAGTACCTTGCCAACCAAAAATAAGTCACGGTCCATATCAATTGCGGACTAAATCACAATTTACAACCATATACATTACAATATATATACTTAGGAGGAAACGTGCAGGTGTGGCTGTAAAGACTGTACAGTAATGTAGAAATGTGTGTGCACCCATTTTGGGTCTCCCATTTCAAGGTGTTTGTGGGGAAAGTGAACATCATGAGTTTTTCAGTACCTCACTGTACTATGGGGGGCACCACTCGGCAGAGGAATCTTTTTAAATGGGGTGTGTAAGGACAGAGAATATCCCCTAACCCAAGATGCTGCCTCCCTATATCCCACAACACTAGAGTTGAGCTGTGGGATCTATCACCTAAATGTACATAATATATATGAAATAAATTAGTACCATTCATGCAATAAAAATGGGCTTAAACACTATCACCAGATGTCCCTTGCAGACATCAAACTATCGAACCTTCTTTTGAAAGAATCAATTGTATCTGAAGTCACCACTTCTTCTGTCAGACTATTCCAAAACTTAATTACTCTGTTTGTAAAACTATGTTTTCTTAAATTTGTAATACATCTTGGCTTAAATAATTTCATACTATGACCTCTAGTCTGGTTATTGTGATCTTTAATGAAAAGAGAATCAAAATCTATCTTAACCAACCCTAAATTTTACTACCTTAAACTATACCAAATCTATCAACATATGCGTCTAATCGATTTTTAAACATGTTTATAGACGTGCTACTAATTACTTCTACCGGCAAACTATTCCACCTATATACTATTCTATGCGAAAAAAAGTTTTTGGCAACTGCTGTCTCGAATCTTCTACTTGTCAACTTACACCCGTTATTTCTAGTCCTGTTATATTGAGATATTTCGAAAAGGCTATCTCTATCTACGTTATCGAACCCATTCATAATTTTGAAAACCTGGATTAGATCACCCCTTACTGTAGGCTGACCATATTTCCTTGAGACAAAAACGGGACATTGGGATGGCAAAAAAGGGACGGGGTTATGTAATATTCTGTATTCATGAAAAAGTAAGTACGGTTCATAAACCGGGACAAAATTGACATTTTTATTAAAACGACGGGACGGCCAGGAAATATAAAACAAACGGTACTGTCCCGTTCAAAACGGTACGTATGGTCACTGTAGGGTGGATCGATTTTACATTTTTTTCGATTTCCATATTCTAATAGAGACAAAAACTTGCGCATGCATGAGAAAATAGCCTCTGCAAAATCTTAGCTTAATAGGTAATCATCTTCTTCCCCCGGCAGAGCGATGAAAATCATATTTTAGTAGTCAAAAACGTATTTTTCTTATAATTTTTAAAATATTTCAATATGCGTGTGTTATTTCATGCCTAAGCAACGATATAAATGCTATGGGAAATATATAAATGCATTATTTAAGACAAAGAGCCGATCTGAAAATATATATATACTGTAAATGACCTATTTTTTCAACATTTGACGTTGTTGCCGGGGGCAAAAGATAAGATATTAACGTAGGACAACGCGCTTCGAAAAACGATCATATGAGGTCTTTTTCATCACCTTTATAGTTATTAGGAATAATTTTGATGCATATTGAAATATTTATAAGAATACGTTTTTGACTACTAAAATATGATTTTCATCGCTCTGCCGGGGGCAGAAGATGATTACCTATTAAGCTAAGATTTTGCAGAGGCTATTTTCTCATGCATGCGCAAGTCTTTGTCTCTATTAGAATATGGAAATCGAAAGAAATGTAAAATCGATCCACCTTAATTTGGTCAGCCTACCCCTTAGCCTCCAGGTCTCGAGTGTAGCCGATTTTAACTCCTTAAGCCTATCCTCGTACGACTTTGACCTAAGCGACGGAATCATCTTAGTTGCTCGTCTTTGAACTCTTTCGATTTTGTCTATATCTTTTCGCATATGCGGATTCCAAAATTGGATCGCGTACTCCAAATGGGGTCTAACTAATGATTTATAAAGAACAATAATATCGCGCGATTTGTACTAAAAATTCTGAGCTATAAAACCCAACACTTTGTTCGCTTTATTGACCGCTGCTGTACTTTGTTTCGCTACTTTTAAATCACTAGTTACTATAACTCCTAAATCTTTTTCCTGCTCTACGCTTATCAACTCTTTCCCTGACATACTATAAGCAAAATTACCATTACACGAACCTATATGTAAAATTTTGCATTTATCGACGTTAAATCTCATTTGCCATGTGACTGACCAATCAACGATTTTATTCAGATCATTCTGGATTTTAGCTCTATATTCGACATTAATCGCCCTACCAACCAGCTTCGTGTCATCCTCAAACTTTGAAACTGTACTGACTAGGCGAACATCTAAATCGTTATTATATATAAGAAAAAGCAATTGGCCCAATACAGAACCCTGAGGAACGCCACTCACTACATTAGCCCAAGACGACTCCGCTCCATCAACGACCACCCTCTGTTTCCTACCTCGCAACCACTCTTCTATCCAATTTATTACTACACCCCTGATTCCATGAGCCTTAGTTTTCTCAATGAGTCTTTTGTGCGGTACGGTGTCAAACGCTTTTTGAAAATATAAATACACTACATCAACCTCCCGATGCTTATCCTATACGTCAACCACGCTTTGAAAAAATTCTAAAAGATTAGTTAAGCAAGATTTGTTTCGCCTAAAACCGTGCTGCGTATTTCTAACTAATTTATGCAATTCTAAGTGCTCGCCTATACGATCCCTAATTATTGATTCCAGTAGCTTACCTACAAGAGACGTTAAACCGATTGGCCTATAATTTCCCACCGCACCTTTATCGCCTTTCTTAAAGATAGGTGTTACGTTTGCTAACTTGAAATTATCTGGTACGCACCCCTGAGAAATAGACGCATTAAAAATCTTTGTTAGCGGCACAAAAATGCTATCTTTTAATTCTTTTAGTTGTATGGGATATATGGAATCCGGCCCCGGTGATTTACGCGTTTTCATTTTATCAATATAGCGCATTACCTCCCCTTTACTAACCACAAAATTATCCAAAATATTACCATTATCAAAAGGTATTATGTCTATGACCGTAGGGATATTCGTTACATCTTCTATAGTAAAAACTGACTAAAAGAATTCGTTTAGCAAGGTAGCCATTTCCTTGTTTTCGGAAACTACATCTCCGTTAACATTTTTCAACGGCCCCAAGACACTTTTTACTGGATTTCTATTGTTGACATATTGATAGAATCGTTTGAGGTTTTCTTTACCGTCACGAGCTATGGAGATTTCAAATTTGCGTTTGGACTTTTTTATTACAATTTTCGCTTCAGGCCTTAGAGATATGTAGTTGTTTCGTAACCACAAATTGTCTTTATCTCACTTATGTTGCCTATAAGCACTATCTCTACTATTTATAATGTCTCCTACTCTAGAAGTAAACCACAAAGGCTTGTTATTTACTTTCGCACACTTAATTTTGTACGGTACACATTCCTCATTTATAGTCCTAAATACTGTTTCAAACGATTCCCACATTAGTTTTGCGTTGGAGTTCCCCATTACGTTTTCCCAATTGACGTGTGACAATTTATTTCGAAATTTACAAAAGTCTGCGTGCTGGAAGTTGGGAATTTTAGTCGAGTTAACTGGTTTCGAGTGACTTACTGAGAGGACAAACTCTACCACATTGTGATCGCTATTGCTTAACGGTTCTATTACTTGAAGATCAGTAATTAGCCTATCATCCGTAGTTATTACTAAATCTAAAATACTGTCCAACCTCGTAGGTTCCCCAACCTTTTCAATAAGAAAGCTATCCTCGAGAAAATTAACAAAACGATTACCTTCCGCGTCTCCCTGCATTGTAACGTAATTCACTTTAAAGTCACCCATAACTAAAGACTGCTCACTACCTATTATTCTCTTTAGTTCACGATATAACGCTTCGTCCGTTCAATTTAAGTTCTGCTATAGTCGAATCTATTCGTTCTGGAATTGTGTACTTTACTTCTATAACGATCGCAATATTATCTTTGATATACAACATAACACTGCCTCCTCGCCTACCTATTCTGTTTTCAACAAAAAGTCTAAAACCTCTAATTTGATACTCCCCTACAAAGTCACGTGTTTCATGGCTAAGCCACGATTCATTTATCGCAAATAAATCATAGTCTTTACAAGCAATTAAAGAAAGAAAATTCATTTATTTTATTTCATAGGCTACGAGCATTTATGGATAGAACCTTCAAATTGATTGTAATTGCGACACCTTCGCGAGCACAGGGGAAATTTGAGGAAATTACGCTGGGGCCGTTCGAGTTACGATAGCCAGAAAAGAAGAGACAGTATTATGAAATAGTCTTCCTAAACGCGCAGCTCCAACGTCATTAAGATGAAGTCCATCTCGGAGGAACAAGTCCCTCCTTCCGTAGAAACTGTTCCAAAAATTCCCAAAACGCACTCCTTCTTGTTGGCAAAGAGTCTTTAGGTTATTGTTGATATAGGTCGTCTTGCTGTAGAAATCGCTACGTTGGATAATTCGAGGAAGTATACCTGTTAAAACAATCTTATTAGTTTTTTCCTTTAATCGCTCTAGTAAGTCCCTGTACCTAGCCAGCAGTTCTTCCGATCCAGAATTTAAAACGTTATTAGACCGACATGAATAACATACGTTGTGTCCTCGGAGGTACCGTCTGTAAATTGGTCAACACTATTAGTTATATCCACCACTCTTGCACCAGGGTAGCAGTAACGGCGCCTACGACGAGGGTTTCTCCCACAGAATTCCTCGAGCTGCCCTCGAACAATGGAATCGCCAACGAGTCGTATTTCCGGTTCATCAGCATCTTCGAAACCTAAAACAGAAAACTTATTGTTTGTTATTACTGGTAGACAAGTCTTAAGTTTTCTCAATGGGGCTCCATTACGCACTCGAACGAAGGGTTGGGAACTAGAGGAAGAGAGAGGGCTATTAGTACTATTTATATTATTAGTAGAAACTGAGGCAGGAGGGGTCGTAACTGGAGTCTCAAGGGATTCTAATTTTGCCGTTAGGAGCGTCACGCTTTCTTCAAGCCTCACTTTGGCCTCCCTCTCACGTTCTAACTCGTTCCTCAGGACTTCCATGCTTGAGCACCACCTGCAAACTAACTGTTCATTATTATTAGCCATTGTAAACGCTTAAGCGGCAAATTTCCCTTCACAGCGACTGCAAGTACTTGACGGGGGTGCCATGCTTTTAATTAGTTAAAAAAAACAAAAAAACGAGCGCTTGGAAATTAATAAATTACAACGTAGGTCTACCGCGTGCTTATTGTGCCGTCACCTGCCCGAACCCGCAAAAATGTTCTTGAATCGCAGAAACAAGTTCTTGTAACAAATTTATACTAAATGAATATATAATTAAGCTACCGATGAAAGATCAGTAAAAGAAAGAGTATTAATAATACCTATCTGATCGCGATTTGACCGACTTTTTTCCTTTTTTCCCACGGTGTGTGACCACACTCTACCTGTTCTCCCGAAGGAAGGGAAAATGAACCTTATGACTCCTCGTTTCCTGATAGATTTGAAAAATAAACAAGGCAAGCCACGTGCACTAGCCTTGGTTTAATCAAATAATATAGTACTGAATAAAGTCAATGAAATATATTCGTTATGAAAAAACTATATAGGGCTATGGGTTGATTGCCTGATACCCTCATCCGTTGGAAATTTCCAGCAGATTTCAGTGGAGAGTTAATCGACAAAAGCCCTATGTTTTTTCGTTAGAGAGTTATGAATATGTAGGTCTTTAAAGGACCTCTTTATATTTAATTGATTACGGTAATTTTAGCGTCGGGATTTTAGCTGCCTATATTAGAATGAAAATAAATTGCCTCACCTTATTTTTCGTGGGTCCTTGGTTTGCTTCGATGTAAGGCGTTACGATCATTTTCGGTGTAGGGCCGCCACGATGGAGTTACGCGACGAATTTGGCTTGATGTAATTAATATAAGCAGTCACAATATAAACACTTTAAGGTGTAGGCCTACCCTTTTTCTTTATATTTATTAAGTTTATTATAAGGAATTCACTCAGAACTTGAGGGAAGACAAAAGCACATCTTCCCTGTTTAAAGCGTTCGCTGCACATAAACAGCCCCGAGGCTACTCCTTTAATATATCTTCATATTTTAGTATAAATTGCTGATTTGGCAAAGGTTGTTGATTCTTTCTCTCTTGTATTTTGCATGGGTTAGAAAATGGAAAATTTGGTTCACGTGAAATAAATGAAGGTTTCTCGTGGTTATGCAGACCCGACGCCTACATACGGGTTCTATGTATGTATGGCAATCATCTCATTCCCATTAGGCTATGTCGCCAATCCCGAGCCAATTTTGTATAGATATTTAATTCAATTAATTAATAATTTATATTTAATTATGAAATAAAGGTATCACATACGATACCATGTTGTAAGCGAGTATAGTTTCTCCATATACTGGGGGGGGGGGCCGGAGAAAAATTTGTATGTTATAGATCAAATTTTTTGACAAACTGTGTAAAACATGTAAAAAATGGATCAAAAGAATGAAGTAGAAATTTAGGAAGAGAGAGGTTACTCAAGACCTATTTAAATATGAAAGTTCAAGAGGCCAACTTCTCAAGTTTAGTTAAAGTTATGTCAATCAGTTTGACTCCCTTTAGGTATTAGTCCAGGCAATTTGTAGTTAGACCTGGGCAAAATTGCTTCAGAAGCTTTCTAAACTGTTTCCAGCTCAGGAACCATTGCCGAATAACATATCCAAAATCCGACAAAATTGGACCCCGGGAACACCCCCAAAAATGAAATTCAAAATGGCCGACTGGATGTTTCCTACGAAAGAAAAAAAAATATAATTTACGCTTTTATTTATAGAGATACATTTGATGCTTTTTCTTTCAGTTGTAATGTTTTAAATAATTCAACAATATACAACACAACCAGTTATTACGCAAATATAATGTTATATAGCTTTTTACAGATTTTATAATCAATAATACAACAATTATTTTTTCCCAGTTTCAAGTTATGTTCATTACAGAAGAAGTGATACCTGGTCACAAACATACAGAAATTAATCCTCTTCATCACTATCATCGGATAGATTACCGGTACTTGGGTTGTTATCGCAACCACTGATTTGGCACTCGCCACAAGCGGCTGAACAGGGCATTCCATTACGCTTGCATCCACATCTTGAAGTAGCACATTTCGTCTTGCAGGAGCAGCGGATCATGTTGAGTAGATAATTTGGAGCTGGTGGCTTGTCGCAGGCTGTAGGGTAGTAGGAATTATTCTTTACATACCAACCCCACTGTTCTGCATCGATCTTCTCTTCTGTAGACTTCCAGATTAGTATTTGAAAGTATGTGCGAAAGCTGTGGTACTTTGTGGACGCATCGGTAGGTGGCAAACGTTCGGGTGTAACAAAAGATTTAGCTGTAGCTACCTTTTCAACTAACATTCGATGACGTAGTGCGTTAGTGGATTCAAGTGTTTTGCAGCCATACAACAGAAGCATTGCCTTTCTTCCAGCGGCTTCAATGTCAGAGTGTTGGCAACAATCAGAACAGAATGTATTTGCAACTGAACGGAGTTCAGCCACCTTCATCAGTGTGTCGAATGCTTTGGCTTTACCGATCGAAAAAATTCTGGATGTGCTATCACAGCCCGTGAAAGCATGCACAAACAGGAGATACTTGCAGATGTCATTGCCTAACAATGATTGAATGCTGAGAATATCATACACAGGATTAGGAGATGGTCCCCGTCTTATATCGCTGCGATAGTACAACTTGAAACCACTGTCCTTGGCATGGTACAGAAGGAGAATCAGCAAGTCGGTGTCTTCCCCTATTACTGTTGTAGTTGCATTTTCTGATGAGGAAACTGCTGCACGAACGATGTTCACATCAGCATCCCCATCTGCGTTGTGAACAGTACACCCGTGCTTCTTCAACATCTCACCTACGAGGGAAATAAATGCTTGCTTGTTGTTTTCATTAGCCAAGAAGTGTTCCTTCTGGCCAACAAACTTCATGCTTGGACTGAGATTCACATTTCTGCTTGTCTTGGTGCTGCGTCTTCTGTGGGTCATGTCCTTGATCGTAGGAGAGCTGCTGTAGCCATTAAAAACAATGATTGCTTTTCCATATGTTTTCAGAGTGAAATCGGCATATGAGTTGGCGATGCTGTCATATGTTTCATCTTGACGCCAGGAAACACGATGTAGTAGAGATCCACCATCCAATACGTACTGGTCTGTGCACTGAATTTCTTGAACTTCTTCCATGCGTAAAGTGTCAGTGTATTTGATTATTGCATGAGCTAGCTGAGACTTATCGGGTTTCCTCAAGATACTTCGTGATTCGAACAATGCAGGAGGATATGCACACAGTTCGTAACACATGACATCTTCAAGATTCATGTCTCCGCCAGTGGCAACAGTCATCATTCTCTGAAACAGTAGTGCAGGATCTACTTCTATATCTGAAGCATCAGTGATCACAACGGCAGAAGCAGATCCTAGTGTTTTCACTTTGTCAGATCTTTTGGCAGAATATGTAAAGGCTTGTTTCCCAATCATTTTTACGACAATGTTCGTACCGATTGAATGCAATTGATGAACGTTAACTCCAGGATCAGCAGTTAGCCCTGTTACAATGTTGCAGAGACCCGAGGTAGAATGGAATGGGGATAAGGATTCCAGACGTTCAAGTACTTTCTTCATGTCATTACTGTCCCTGATTTGTCTACTTCCCCTCATTTCCTTGTGCTGTTCACTACTTTCCAACAAAACTCTGGTGTATTTTTGCATTGCTAAGTTATAAGTGGAACACAGAGGCATAGAAAAGAGCCACGTTGTCCTTTGGATGTCTGTAAATCCACTTCCGCGTGTCAGTCCGCCTCTGCTTTTCAGGGAACGCATTAGTACTTGTTCTATCACCAGGTCTGTGCCGAGTCCGGCCCATAATCTGTCGCTTCTTCTTACCACAAACTTACCTTCCTGGAACATTTTGTTAACGGCTGGGTTTTCAGAAGGCAAACTTAACATTTTCTGCAGGTACAGGTATATCGATTTCAGGTAATTGTGATGTCCGGCTGCTGCAATTATGGGGATGGTCTCCAGCATAGCTTGGAAGTGCAAATCCCACGAGCCGGTTCTGTCTGCTGTTATCAAGGAACGTGCAATGTTGATCATTCGCTGATATTCCAACCAGAGTTGACTTGTTTGCGAAGTAGATTGTAGGTCAGTTTTCTTCGCATCCAAAGTGGTAGCAATCTGAGACAATGCATTCGAAGATTCCACGTCCTCAACTGATTGTTTGGCGGTCATAACATCGTCGAGCAGGTCACAAGCTTCCTTATGGAGGTCATGAGGAGTTCCATCTTCATTACGAGGGAAAACGTCTGCGACTAGTAAGGTACTAAGAGCTGCATCTACTATCATATGACCACGTATCGCTCTTGAAACAGCTTTTCCAGACATCATGTGTTGCACGGCATTTGGTCCGTATATTTCTTGAAGTACTTCAGACAATCCTGAACCATTCATAAGAGTACCGACTGCTCCCAAAAGATTCATCAGAGTGTGAAATGATCCCAGCATTAAAACAATGTCCTGCAGGTCTCTCTGTTCATTGATGATTTGGGAAGCTTTCCAGAACAAAGGCTGATCAAAGGTAATAATGCATGGGACTTTTTGATCGCGTGCTATCTTGCTCAAATATAGTAATGTCGAAAATATGCAGGTCATGTCAGTTGGCGACATATCTATGATGGGAAGGAACGTGATCGACGCCACACCTGGATGTGACACACTTGATCCACCGTGAATTGCCTGCATTGTTCCGGACCAACTTGGACCTGATCTTTCTGCTGAAGATATCTGCCAGAGAAGACTAAGTCGACTTATGGTGGCAGTGGGTACTGGAAGTTCGCGGAATGAGATGTCCCTCAACATGCTTCTCGCGTGTCTATATTCCCTAATGTCAACGGTTGCAATCTTCTTAATGTCATTGTCACCAACATTACGCCTGTGAATAGAAGGGTGGATCTTGATCTTCGGAGTTATTGCGGCAATCATACCCATTCCATGAAAGGTATTCTTCCCATCCTAAGTGCAGACATCATGATCGACGTTATCTGCTGCTAGAAGGACTGCAGTGTTTTCATCAACAGTAAAAGAGCCAGACCCACTTGCCAGCGCCGCGTTTCTTTCGAATCTTGTTACTTCTGCATACGACGAACAGTAACCCAGCTGATGGAGGACGTCAATAAGGTACCTTGACCTAAAGTTGTGGTGTAGCTGAACCGACAAACCGATCTGTAGTGGACATAGTAATCCTCTAGGACGGGTTGCTTGCATAATGCTCTGCCCAATTGCACCTATTTTTGTTGAAGCATCCTGTCCCGCAAATGCTTTTGATAGTAGCAATTTCAGACTGTTGGGAATGTAATCAAGAGCACTTTCTGCAGTGATGTCATTTGGAGATGGATACACATCTTTTCTAGGCGAGTCGACAGACTTGATATCACTTCTGATTATTTTTGCAGCAGCTTCTACTAGGTAAATCTTCTGTAGCTCTATATCTATATCACATTCTTTCAACTTTTTGTGATAATCTATAAGAATTTCATTAGCTGTCTCTCGTAGTGTTACTACATCTGCCTTCCCACTTTCACCTGATATTATGATCTTGTCTCCGTAACGTTCTAAAAGCTTTCTCTTCATGTGCCTGCGTTCGTAGACAGAGCTCTGACTTCCTTGAAGATATTCCTCCATTTTGGAAATTAGGTCTCCAATCAACAGTTGTTCATCATCATTCTCTTCCAGGTAAGCACAGGTCTGAAGGAATGCTTGGTGTTGCTCTTCATTAGTTGGTCTCCCTTTCTTCGAATCATGATCGTCGGAGGAGTATGCGCGAGGAATGTTTTTTCCACTTCGAAAATTTACGCTGCAGGTGTGATGGTAGACACAATCTGCAGCAGGAAGATCACGAAGATAATACTCCAGACGGCCTTTTACATTAAACGACCATTCATCGCAGCGGCTTTCACAGCACCTTTTTATGGTTTCGGAGAACTCTTTAGTTCTTATTTTGACATGCTCTGATTTTGGTTTGTGTTTGGAAAAAAAGTCCACAAAGGTATCACAAAACAAACAGTGAGTAGCACTGGAAAATGCGTATTCATGAAAACGAGCACTTTTCCTTGGTATTGCCTCGGCTGCGGTCTGTCGCTTCTTATTTCAATGGTCTTTTTATCCGTAAACCTTTTCCTACATACAACGTGAACACTTATTCCAGCTGTTGCAACAACATCGCTTCCACGGCTGCGGCTGGATGCATTTATACCATCTGCTCCTTTTTGCGAGATGTGAACCACTTCCTGTCCGCTGTCCAATTTCTCCTTACAAATCACGCACAATTCTTCAGGGGTCTGCATTCTTGAAGGCGGACGCACACCGAGTCAGCCGTACACCGAGTCAGTCTGAAACAGAAAACACAAATTAATAAACTGTGTTGCAGTATTTAAAAGGAGTACATAATAACAGTTTTAAAGAAAATGACAAGCACAAATACGCAGATTTGACAGTGGGTAGTAGGAATTAAAGAGTTGTATATAATATAAGTTTATAAAGATGTAGCAATGTCCACTCTCACATACACTCCATACAGTATATTTTATTTACATTACGTGACGTCATAGTTTAATACTAGCCGCCTAATACAATTTTTAGTGTCATATAGGTTAATTTAGAAACGAAAATGTGTTTTAAAACATTTTACTGATCAAGAAAAACGTCATAACTCTCTCTACAAAGCGAAATTAAAATTTATTGTATTTCGTAGGAAACTGCCAGTCCGCCATTTTGAATTTCATTTTTGGGGGTGTTCCCGGGGTCCAATTTTGTCGGATTTTGGATATGTTATTCTGCAATGGTTCCTGAGCTGGAAACAGTTTAGAAAGCTTCTGAAGCAATTTTGCCCAGGTTGAAGCTATTTTTGCTCTAGATTGCCTGGACTATATAGGAAATTTATGGAATTAAAGTAAAGTTATTAAATATTTTAACTTTGCTCAATTTGTGTAAGGTTTATAAGTCACCAGTCTTAATTTTTTCTTGTAAAAGTTTTCTGGCTTTCAAAGCAGTCTTTCTTTGAGGCCTGTCTGGTTTAATCTGAGTTACATCAGGTACATTGAGAGATTCCTCCCCAATAGTATCCTGATCCATCCTTTGGGGTAATGGTTCTAATTTAGCCCCACACTCCAAAGGATATAGTAATGTGATATCTCTGGTGGTTTCACCAGTTGCTGTTTTCAGTTTTACAACCCTGGTAACTTCGTCTTCACCAGTTTTGAGTTCCAAAGGGTAGAACTAAAACAAAGAAAATTTTAAACACATGCATTCCTTGTAAACGTATCCATTCACGACCCTTTAAAACCCCAAGCCCTCCAGACCTACCCGTGGAACGAGTAACATTTACTCGGCCATTTGAAACCACGGGTATTGACTACACTGGAGTGGTAAATGTGAGTTTTGGAGATAAAATGGATTCAAAGGAATACAAAGTGTACATTGTACTCTTCACCTGTGCTGCCACACGTGCCATATGTCTAGACATAGTAGAAGATCTGACAGCAGAAGCTTTTATTGCTGCTTTCAGACGATTTTGTGCACACAATTCTGTACCCAAAACTATATGGTCAGACAATGCCACATACTTCAAATCTGGTGAAAGAATTATTCATCAGATTTGTGACAGTGAAACAGTACAAACTCATTTAATCAAACACAATATAACCTGGAAGTAATTCCTGTTAATACACCATGGTATGGTTCCATTTGGGAAAGAAACATACAGACTGTAAAGAACTGCCTTAAAAAGACTATTGGGACCAAACATCTACAACTTTTTTAACTCATGACTATTCTGTCAGAAATTGAAAATGTTGTCAACAACAGACCATTAACTTATGTGGGAGATGGTATTAATGAGCCAGAACCTCTCACACCAAACCACCTAATTAAGGGAGAAACAGTAAACATGTTACCAGAATCTGAATATAACAGTAAGAGGATCCAGATTGGGTAATAGGACACAAATAACTCAACACAAAATACCAACATTTGACACAAATCAAAACTCAATTTATAACAAAATGGAGAGAAGAATACTTAACAAGTCTTACAGAAAGACATAAACAATTAACAAAACAAAATTGGAATGATTCAGTCAAAATTGGGGACATTGTGTTGATACATGACAAGACACCAAGACAACATTGGTCAATGGGAAAAGTCTTGGAGCCAGTAAGTTTTTCTCAGCTCCGTCAGGGTTTGTGGGACCCCCATGTGGTGTATTTTGTTGTGGGTATCCCTGATGATGGGATTTGTGAAGTGATTTTTCCTTGGAAGAAGAATTGGGTGCTTAGAGTTGTAAGTCAAAGTTGACTTGTTAAGCCTTCCTTTACACCTTATCAGACCCTCTGTATCCAGGTACAGATTTAGATCCATGACAAGTGAAGGAATACCTTTGTTTAATGTGTACTGGACCTAAGATACTTCAACTCCTTGTCAAATTCTGAAGCTTGTATCTGTTTGAGCCAGTATTTTGTTGCAGTTTCTGTTAAGTTAGAAAAGGCTTCTGAGGACAGTGTTTGAGAAGGTAGCTATTGACAAACTTGCAGCAATAGACTGTAATTCTCAAGAGTTTGTTGAGGTCTGAATAAAGGTGATAGTCAAATATAGGTTTGTCCTCAGTGATCTTTTCAGTTGTTGTAGAGTTGAGTGTGAGGTTAACTACTTTGGCTGGCCAAAGATCCTCACATGTTAGCCATTCGGGCCCTTCATACCAGATTTTATTTGTTTTCAACAGCTTGTAAGAGAGCCCTCTTGTCAAAAAGTCTGCAGGATTCTCTTTTGTTTTTATGTACCTAAATTTGATACCAAGGTTTGTGTTTGCAGTTTTGATTTCTGTTAGTCTGTTTTTCACAAATATGTTTTTGCAAGAAGTTGTATCTGTGTTGGTCACCCATGTTAGACAAATTTGACTGTCTGTCCATAAGTAAATGTTTGTTATGTCAACTTCTTTATACACTTGTGAAAGAAAGTTGCTGTTTTAACTCCCAATGAGACAGCTAATAATTCAAGTTGTGGTACAGTTTTCTTTTGGTTTAAGGGTGCCACTTTTGCCTTTGAATAAACCAAGTTACTTTCATTTTCACTTGTTAAATAGGCACAACACCCGTAAGCTTGTGTGCTGGCATCTGTAAAAATGTGTAGTGTTTGCGATTTCAATCTGTAGCCAGCACATCTTGGTACGTAGATGTCTTGAACTTTGTTCAAGTCTGTGGCTAATTTTTTCCAATGAAGTTGGTCTTCCACTGAAAGTGGTTCATCCCAATCAATTTTCTTTTTCCATAAGTCTTGCAAAAGGATTTTGGATCTTATGGTTGCTGGTAAATATAATCCAATGGGGTCAAAAATTTTGGATGATTCTGAAAGCACTTGTCTTTTTGTATTGGCATTTGGATTTAAGTTATAACTCTTTGTGCAAAGAGTGTCATCGTGTTCAGAATTCTGTTTTAAAAACCAAAGCATTCCAAGTGTTTTCGTGTAATTGTTTGGTTCAATGTTCCCATTGTTGTCTTTTGTTATTTGTTCATTTAATTTAGGAGAATTAGAAACCCATTCTCTCAATCCAAAATTTCCTTGCTTCATTATGGGTTGTGACATTTGGTAAATTTCAAGCAATTCCTCTTCAGTTACAGTGGAACCAATGAGGTTATCCACATAAAAGTTTTGTTTTAAAAACTGAACTGTTAAGTCCTCTTGAAATAAGTTTAGGTGGTTTTAATTGTTAAAGCAAGAATACTTGGAGAGCAATTTGCTCCAAAAATAATTACTTTAAATCTGTAGGTTTTGAAACCTTTGTTAAGGTCATGTGGATCATTCAACCACAAAAACCTGAGATGATTTTTATCATACTCAAGCTTCAAATTTATACAGAGGAATGCTTTTTCTATGTCACTTTGTACTGCATAATTGTCTAAACGGAAGCAAAGGAGAATTTTTACAAGATCTGAGACAAGGTTTGGGCCTTCCATGAGACAATCATTTAAACTAACAGAATTTGTGTCTTTTAAACTACAGTTGTATACTACTCTTAGTTTAGTTGTGGATGAGTCTTCTCTGTAAACTCCCCTGTGTGTTAAATAATGACAACCTCGTTTTTTAAAGGGTTCATCAGTAACTTCTTCAATGAAGCCCCTTTCTATTTGTTCCTTGAATGTTGTTGTATTGTTCTAAAAGATTGTCATTTTTTAGTTTTCTGTAATTTTTATACAGATGTGCCTTAGCTACTTTCAAATTGTCCATTATTTCTGGACAAGGTGTTTTCCAAGGCAGCTCCACATAGTATTGATTGTCTCTGTGTTGTAATGTATCCTTAAATTGTTCTGTCATCAATTGGTCTTCATGTGTAATAGTACTGTCCTTTATGCCAACTGATTCTAATAGTCACAACTGCTGTAACCCTTCATCCAATGTGGAATCATTTTCATTCAAATGATGTGGGATTATGACAGTGTTTTTGTAGTTCGAGTTTGTCACATAGTCAGAAATTTGTGACTGTGGTGATTTTGTTTTGCGTAAATTTTGTTCATGTTCTGTGTTTTCTGTGTCAGTAGTAAGATGGTATTTAGTTATGTCACCCAAAGAGCAATACCTGTGGGAGTTTGTATGGCTATTCCATCTCCAATTTTAATGATGCCTCTATGGACCAGATGAAGATAGTCAGCCCCCATGAGCATATGTATATCATCAACTACATCTGCATTAAGGGTTTTATCAGCTATCGTGTATTTATTTTGAAGTTGGAGCAAAGCTTGTTTTAACCCAGCTATTTGTATTTTTTCTTGTTCTACTTTGTCCACAACAACAACCTTAAGGGTTTCAAATGTTCATCAAGAGTTAAAGTTATATTTGCAGTTTTAAAACTGGCTTGTACTGGGTTTTTATTGATAAATGATGAAATAGAGAGATCTTCATTCCTTGTTGGTTTGAAGTCCCAATTTTTCTATCAGTTGTTTGTTACAAATGTTTGTTGTGAGCAGGTATCTAAAAGACACCTAACCTGTACTATTTGTCCCTTTTGTTTTGGATTTCCAAGTTGTGGTTGGTAAAAGAATTTTTGAATTGTGGTTAATGCTAGATGAACTGATATGCCCATTCATAGCATTTTGAGTTTGTTTCTGTTTGTTTTGGTTTGATTTGGGTGTTTGTTCATAATGTTTGTCAGTTTTTCCAATGTCTGTGTGTGTATTACACATAGGGGTAACATGGTCAAAACTGTTGCAAAACTTACAATTGTATTCAAATTTGATTTGCAATTTGACTTTTGGTGCCCTGATCCAGTGCATTTTTTGCATAAGTTTAGTTGTTCACAACGTTTTGACCTTGCTGTAAAGTCTTTGTATTTGGGACAATTTGTAGAATAATGTTCACTGCTAAAACAAAATTTGCATGGTGTGGGATTATACTCAAAAGTAGCTACATTAAAGTTTTGCAGAGTAGGAGTCTTTGAGTCTTTTTCTGTCACTTTATTTTCTGCAAATTGAGTTTTGCGGTTGTGTTTTGATGTAACTGGTAAGTGTTGAAATCTTTTGTTAGGTTTTTGGTTTTCTGCATTGTTGGTTTTTTCTTGTGCTGTGTTAAATTTTGGGAGTGTGTAACTTGATTTGTAAAGTGCAAGTACAGTTGGGAAATCTTCTCTTAGTTATTAAGGCTAGGGTATATGTCAGTTGTCCTCTGATGAAATATCTCTTTGACTTTAGAAGGGAGCTTTTCAAAAACAACAGCTTGAATGATCCAAGCTGTTTCTGCAATGTTTAAATTATTGTTTTTAAGTTGTCCCATGAGACATTCAAACTCACAGTAAAAGTCAAAGAGGTCACCATAGTTGTCTTTTGGGGTTCGCATGTTCATTACTTTAAGAGCCAAATCATGTATAATTTCATCCTTATTCATGTAATTTCTGTTAAGTAATTCTATTGCTACAGAATAAGAAGTACCTATGGCTGGTAGTGATTCCACTAATCTTAAGGCTGGGCCTTTCAGATAGTTCACTAAATAACTAAATTTATCAACATCTGTAATGTAGTTTTTATTACCTATAAGGCTATGAAATTTTTCAATAAAAGATTGAAATTTGGCTCTGTCACCCTCAAAAGTGGGTACTGCAAGTGTAGGCAATTTTGATTTTAGTTCATTGCCCTCAGCCACATTGGGAGGGCTAAATGAAGCATTTCTTGTAGCTTCTAAGAAGCTTTCATTTGTGTCTTGTTTTTTGCACTCATCAAGTTGGTTTTGAATTTCAGAAATATAGTTGTTAATTTTTGTAATGTAATTTTCATTGTCAAGTAGGAGAGTATACTCATCATCTGTTAGTTCAATTGTGTCATCAATTTCTGTAATTATGTCTTCATCTAGTATGAGAATTTCTTGTTTGTAACGAGTAATAGAATTTAATGTTGTTTCAAGATCATATCTTGTAGGTTCCTTTTGTTTGAATCATTGTACAGTTTGGTGATGACACCTTTACGTGCTGATTTTTTTCATTAATTTTTTGTATTTTGAGATGGTGCCATAGCCCCAAGGTCTGTGTTTTTGTTTTCTTGGTCTGGGTTTCTTACCCTTTTTCCAAGTCTTCCATAATTGTTGTTAGTGTTAAAGTTCTGAGTTTAATTTTATGATGTTGAGCAGTTAAATTACTGTACAATAAGTTTTTTATATAACCTGCGCCACAGGTTAAATTAAAAATTTACAATGTTTTTAGTTAGGATAGGCCTTGAGTGTAAAGAGTAAGGCCTACTTTAAGAGGTAGGCCTATTATGTAAGGTAAAGTTAGGTGGGCCTACTAAATAGGCCTATTTGTTGGGCCTACCAAGTAGGCTTATGTTTGGGCCTATTATTTTATAGGACCTCAAATGAGTTAAGCCTGTTAAATTAACAAGGCTTAGTTTTGAGTTTGAAGAGTAGGACCTATTAAATAGGCTTAATGTTGCGGGCCTATTTTTTTAGGACCTAAAATAAGTTATGCCTGTTAAATGAACAAGCCTTTGTTTTCGGTTAGTGTAAAGGTAAAGGATCGGTTCCCAGTTGCTAGGCCACCATATGAAAAAACTATAGTGGGGTTACGGTTGAAATTGGGGTTAGGCCTAATGAGCTAAGCCTAGCCACTGCGTGTCAGTGTAAATTTTAGAGGGGTTAGTTCCCCATACACAGGGCCACCATGAAAAAACTATATAGGGCTATGGGTTGATTGCCTGTACCCTCATCCGTTGGAAATTTCCAGCAGATTTCAGTGGAGAGTTAAACGACAAAAGCCCTATGTTTTTTCGTTAGAGAGTTATGAATATGTAGGTCTTTAAAGGACCTCTTTATATTTAATTGTTACGGTAATTTTAGCGTCGGGATTTTAGATGCCTATATTAGAATGAAAATAAATTGCCTCACCTTATTTTTCTGGGTCTTGTTTGCTTCGATGTAGGGCGTTACGATCATTTTCGGTGTAGGGCCGCCACGATGGAGTTACGCGACGAATTTGGCTTGATGTAATTAATATAGGCAGTCACAATATAAACACTTTAAGGTGTAGGCCTACCCTTTTTCTTTATATTTATTAAGTTTATTATAAGGAATTCACTCAGAACTTGAGGGAAGACAAAAGCACATCTTCCCTGTTTAAAGCGTTCGCTGCACATAAACAGCCCCAAGGCTACTCCTTTAATATATCTTCATATTTTAGTATAAATTGCTGATTTGGCAAAGGTTGTTGACTCTTTCTCTCTTGTATTTTGCATGGGTTAGCAAATGGAAAATTTGGTTCACGTGAAATAAATGGTTTCTCGTGGTTATGCAGACCCGACGCCTACATACGGGTTCTATGTATGTATGGCAATCATCTCATTCCCATTAGGCTATGTCGCCAACCCCGAGCCAATTTTGTATAGATATTTAATTAAATTAATTAATAATTTATATTTAATTATGAAATAAAGGTATCACATACGATACCATGTTGTAAGCGCGTATAGTTTTTCCATATTCGTTAATGAATGATTAGTAACACGAAGTAATTTAGTTAAGAATGCACCAAACACTATTTTTTTTTAAAGACACCTGAACGAAAACCATTTGTTCAATTGATAACACTGGACACTCGCTAAAACACGTCGGTTCACAAGGAAAGACTGATCACATATGAGAAAGAGTGATCACATACAAAATATATATATGTATACAATATATATTATATATATACACACACACACAATATATATACATATATATATATAATATATACATATATATAAAGGGCGTCCCAAACAAATGTATACACACTTTAACAGCTGATAGCTCAATTGATGTTTCTTTCTTTCCAAGTTAAACACATTAGAATTAATAATGGCAGTCAGACTAAGCTTTGAACAAAGGAAATTCATTCTAAAATGCTACTGGAAGTGTGAAAACGCAGTTGAAGTGCAAAGACAGTTTAGGATGGAGTTTCAAACAGATCCACCAACGCGACTTACCATCACTCGAATTAGAGATAAGTTTGAAGCCGATGGAACTGTTCAGAATGTCCACAAGAAGCGTTCCGGAAGACCACGGACATCGACAAGCCCCACAAAGCAAGAAAGAGTACTGGAAACGTATCACCAAAGTCCAAGAAAATCTGTGCGGCAAGCGAGTCGTGAGGTAGGAATTTCAGAATCGTCTATCCAACGCATTTTGAAGCGCTGTCAATGGAAAAGTTACATTCCAAGATTAGTCCATGCTATTAATGAAGATGATCCAGACCGAAGAGTGGAGTATTGCGAGTGGTACTTGGCACGATGTGGATGTGGATTGGACGAAGGGGTTTCGTAGAATACCCTCCGCGTTCACCAGACCTCACACCACTAGACTTTTTTTATGGGGATACTTAAAAGACAAAGTCTACGCTATAAAACCTGCAACAGTCGCTGAATTGAGAGCAGCCATTGAACGAGAATGCACACAAATACCAAACGAAATGTTTCGTGATGTTTGCGATTCCATTGCTTCGCGTTATCAGCAGTGCCTGGACCA